>PVKP010015681.1:0-49888 GCA_004027715.1 Plecturocebus donacophilus | reverse complement strand
AAAAAAAAAAAAAGAAAGAAAGAAAGAAAAGAAAAGAAAAAAACTGCTTCATAAAACAGTCCATCCAGACTGGCTCAACCTTCACCCAGTGAGGTATAAATTCCTCTCATTTGATGAAGTTGCATATATGTTGACACTAAGCACGTCCTTGGGTTCTCACGCCTCAGTCTCTACAGAGCAGAAGGTGAAAGGTATGCAGAGAGGACATAAAGCAAAGAGATGTCAGGTTGTTCTCCTGTGGAACTGGGTCCCAGTTCATCCACAGCGGGTTGCTCCACAGCTGGCGCAGGAACAAGAGGCCAAAGACTTCAGAGATAAGTGAGAAGCACACAAAAGGTGTTTAATAAAATAAGGAATGCTCCAAATATATAATGCACAATTAAGAGGGAAACAAACGCCTTGCCAAAGATATCATGCCTTGGAAACAGCAGTTGAGGCTGTTTGTGCTTTGACTCTAAATATTAATTATTACTTCTCATTTAACAAGACAACTAGTTGTAGGTTTCTTACGTATTTCTTAGTTGAAAATACGTTCCTTCAGACCTGCTGGTCACCTTAAAAATTAGATTTCTTATTTATCTCTAAGTTAATCTTGTTTACTTTTGCCAAATCAATACATATTGTAAGTGGCTGAAAAAAACAGTGTTGTTAGTTTTAAAGAACTGGGATTTTTAATTGTTTTTCAAGCTGATTCATTTTGAAATAACTTTTCCTGGAATATTAGAAACAGGGCCGAGCATGGTGATTCATGCCTGTAATCCCAACACTTTGGGAGGCCAAGGCAGGTGGATCACTTGAGGTCAGGAGTTCAAGACCAGCCTGGCCAACAGGGAAAACCCCGTCTGTATTCAAAATACAAAAATTAGCCAGGTGTGGTGGTGGGCGCCTGTAATCCCAGCTACTCCGGAGGCTGAGGCAGAATTGCTTGAACCTGGAAGGCAGAGGTTGCAGTGAGCCAAGATGGCACCACTGACTCTGTCTCAAAAATAAATAAATTAATTAATTAAATTAAATGCTTTCAAAAGTAAAAACGATACAAAAAAGTATACGTAAAAAGTGTCACGTCCCCCTATATTCCCTATACCCCATTCATCTCCACCCCCAACAATCCCTTGCACATAACCAAGTTTATTGTTTTCTGATTTATATGTTTTGTTTCTTCTTGTAGATATAGGCACATATATGTATATTTCATTTTCCCCTCTGCCTTACATGGAAAGAGCATACTCTAAATGCAGCTTTTAGAATATTCTTAATAAGCAAGGTCCCATACATTTTATCTTTTAGAAAAACAACCCTTTACATAATGAGATTTGATCCTTATAAGAATTACTATATTTCCTTTCTTTTTGATCTTCACACTCCTGTTTTTCTGAATCCTTCTTTTCCACCTTTAAGTACATTCAGATCTCCTTCATCAGAAAAACATAAAACCCAAGTAAGAGCAAAACCTTTAGTGGAATATTTTCAAAATTCCATTTTATAAAACACTGGTTCCCTAAAACATCAACTGCTGTTCAAAAATTTTCCCCACAGTGCAATGCACATCCACAAACTAAAAGTCCAGAGAAGTAAAATAATAAACCACATTAATTTAATTAAATATTTTTCCCAGCATATTTAATCATGTAATCATTTTTCTGCCAAATAGCTGTTAACATCCCATGCAGTGAGGAAGTACTCGTGGGAACATTACTCGTCACTCATCTGAATCAGGGCTTTTCGGACTACCAGTCATTCCTTATTGATAATTGAAGTAGACTTTCTAAAGGTCTTATTCTGTTTACCTTGCTCCCAGTATTACAATATCTGGCTAAAATGGATTATTCTATTTCCCCAATTGCTCTCACACTTTTTCTCATGCAGTTTACTCTTCCTGGGTGCCTTTTATCATAAGATCACTCACTTTTTGAAATCCTAATAGTCCTTCAATGTCTGTCAATGCTACTTCTTCCATGATGGCTTTTACTTTGTATTTTTTAGATGAAGTCTTGCTCTGTCAGCCAGGCTGGAGTGCAGTGGCACGATCTCAGCTCACTGCAACCTCTGCTTCCTGGGTTCAAGTGATTCTATTGTCTCAGCCTCCTGAGTAGCTGGAATTACAGGCAACCGCCACCATGCCTGGCTAATTTTTGTATTTTTAGTAGAGACGGGGTTTCACCATGTTGGCCAGGCTGGTCTTGAACTCCTGACCTCAGGTGATCTGCCTGCCTCAGCCTCCCAAAGTGCTGGGATTACAGGCGTGAGCCACCGAGCAAGGCCTTAATTTTTTAACTTAAGCTGATTTTAGCTATGGTTAAAATGATCTTGTTTCACCTGTGTATTTATCAGAAAACATGTATTGTCCATCTAATGTTTGGAAGACCCTTTGACAGGGACTAAAATAGTTTATATCCACTAGTATATTCTGAGGACTTGATACTTCGGCTTCAGGGAACCCTATTTATTGTTGGTGGGTCCCAACGTCATTACCAAAGAGGTGTGCAACCTGGAAAAAGTAACCTAAAATAGTCATAAGAAAGTATCTTCACTGGAGAATTGCTGTGAGAAATAGAAATAGCTTGGTGCATGATAGCCTATTTGTGATTGTTCCTTAGTTTTTGTTTTTGTTTTGTTTTGTTTTTGATGGAGTCTTGCTCTGTCACTCAGTCTGGAGTACAGTGGTGTGATTTCAGCTCACTGCAACCTCCACCTCCCGGATTCAAGTGATTCTCCTGCCTCGGCCTCCCAAGTAGTTGAGATTACAGGTGCATACCACCACACCTGGCTAATTTTTGTATTTTTAGTAGAGATGGGGTTTTACCCTGTTGGCCAGGCTGGTCTTGAACTCCTGACCTCAGGTGATCTGCATGCCTCAGCCTCCCAAAGTGCTGGGATTACAGGTGTGAGCCACTGCACCCGGCCTCCTTAACATTCTTAATAAATGATTAAAAGAGTTGTGATGTAAGAGACCAGATTCTAATTCTGACTTTGTCAATACCTTGAACACATCATTTCATCTCTTCAGGTCTCCCTCAGCCCCTCCCCTAGGTGACCAGAGGGACCTACAGCAAGGTGAGGAAGCCCATGCCCTCTGACTCCAAGTCAATCTGAGTATTTTCGTCCCCAGCCTGCAGCATCCTGGGTGGGTTTAGGCCCATTCCTTATGTGGCCACTAGCTGGCAGGATTGCCACATGGTGTGCTTGGCCACTCCCCATCTGCACCTTCATCTTCTCCAGGAAGGATTCGCCCTCAGGCTGACTCTGGACCAAAACAAACAAAACATTCCACCTGGTAGCAGCCAGGTCCCCAGCACTATTGTGCCAAGGAGATTCTGATTTGCCTCAAGCCCAGAGAATAAACTAGGACAGCTGACTCCGCCCCATGTACCATGCTCCAGTAGGGACCTTCAGGTGACCCAGGTCAACACCAAGCCACCCTCTGGAGGATCCAACACTACCTCAGAAACCACACCTAACACCTCATCAGTTATTAATGGAAATGTGGGATACAAGGCTTGCAATATGTGTCAAGTCACATTAATTTCTCTGATCCTCAATTTACTACTTTGTAAAATGAGTGTAAACTGGGTTTCTGAACTCTGCCTCCCAATGCTGTAGGCAATGTAGAATCCTAGTGAAAATATGGTGTTTTTGAACACACAGATGTGCTTTAAATCCTTTCTTTGCCATTTATATGATCCTGATGGGTTCAGGACACGCTACCCCAAACGAAGTATGACAGCTTGGTATCTGAGAAAACAGCAGAAGAGGAAAGTCTCTCATTTTCCCGTCACCTTTCTCCAAAGCAGGTGATAAGACCCTCATTCCAGAGGTATCCTCCTAATGCCCAGAAAAAAGGAGCAACCCTGTCTCTGGAGACATAGGGAATAATCACAGCAAACAGACCTCGTTACGTTCCCCCAGTTTGTTACCATCACATCGTACCCCCTTTGCCCAATACTTCATAGCTGTCCATTTCTTCATCAAACTTAGCATAAAAAATCTGTTTCCATGTGTCTTTGGGTTTTCATTTCTGAAAGTTCCTGTGTCACATAAAACTTGTATTAAATAAATTTGTATGCTTTTCACTGATTAGCCTTTTATTATAGATACCTCAGCTATAAACCCTGGATGTGGGAGAAAATACTTATTCTCCCCTACAAACCTTAGAAAATCATGTTTTCTAAGATTTTCTTCAGGAAATGAAGCTACAAAATTTATTTCACAATGTTTTTCTGAGGATGAAGAAAACTGAGTTAGTGAAAGAGACACATAGCGTGCTCAATATATGGTGTTCATTCCTATACTTGATTAGAAAAATACAAAACTACATATTCCACAGTCATTAGAAACTTGTACACATGCATAAAAAGGACAAGATAAATCTATATTAAACTCTTAAGATTTTTATTTCTAGAGATTAACATGTAAGTGATGAATATTTTCTTCACTATGCCCCCTGCCCCCGTGGTTTCCAAATTTTCTAAAATAAACCTTTATGACTGTTATTACTTTTTCTCGTGGTAAATTATACACAACATAAAACTAGCCACTTAAAACATTTTTAAGTGTACATTTCAGTGGCATTAAGCACATTCATCTCCTTGTGCAACCATCATCACCATTCATCTCTAGAAACTTCTGATCACACACAGGTACTCTGTACCCATTAAATCATACATCCCTCCTCTCCCCTCCCTTCTGCCCCTGGTAACTACTGTTCTCCTTTCTGTCTCCATGAATTTGACAATTCTAGATACTTCATATACATAGAATCATAAAATACTGGGCCTTTTCTGTTTGGATTATTTCTCCTTTCACTTAGCATAATTCCTTAAATGCTCATCCATGTCGTGGCATATATCAGAAGTTCATTCCTTTCTAAGGCTGAATAATAGTCCATGTGTATATACCACATTCTGTTTATCCATTCATCTGTCTATGAATATTTTGATTGTTTCCATTTTTTACCTATTGTGACGTAGGAATGCAAACATCTATTTGAATCTCTGCTTTCAATTCTCTTGATTCTATACCCAGAAGTGGAATTGCTTGATCATATCATAATTCTATGTTTAATTTTTTGAGGAACTGTACTGTTTTCCACAGTGGCTCTGCCATTTCACATTCCTACCAGCAATGCTCACAGAGCTTCCGATCTCCTCATATCCCGGTCAACACTGGTTATTTCCCGCTGTTTTGTTTCTAATAGCCATCCTAATGGAGTGACGTATAACCGCTCATTGCAGTTGTTGCATTTCCATAACGTGTTGGCTCCCTAATGATCATTGATGTGGAGCATCCTGTCGTATTGTTGTTATTTTTTTTTAAAGCTTCTATTTTGTAAAGCTCTATTTCTCTAGGACAGTGCTTCTCAAACTTTAATGTGCTTCTTAATATCCTATAGATCTTATTAAAATGCAGATTCTGATTCAGCAGGTTGGGATGGGCCTTGGATTCTGCTTACCTAACAGTCTTTCAAGTGATCGTCAGGTTATGCTTTGATTAGCAAGCCTCTAGGTGACCAGAGGGACCCAGCCAGCCTTGAATATTATATTTATTTCCACCTGGCCACCCATTTTTATCTTTGCAACAAAACTTTCCAGGCCTGCTTTATCTTCTCTCTCAAGGGTCATAAGACCAAATGAGCAGAACATAGACTTTCACAAACTTGAGTCTTGTGGCATAGAGCACTGGTGTCAAGGAGAAATTAGATGTCAACACGTGCAAGCAGGACATTTAGACCCTTCATTTTACTCTATGGTGAGTAACCAAAAAAGAGGTTTTCTAAGTGGATAATTAGAGTAGAATAAAACAATCATACCAGTTTTCAGCTAAATCATGAGACTTCAAATAAGTTTCCTGTGTGTGTGGGCAGCATAGATCTATATTCCTGGACCTCCAGAAGTCCTCTGTCACTTTCCTTCACCATGGGGATGCACCAGGAAACAATTTGAGAAGCCTCTGGTCCCTGAATTCAGAGGAGGGAGAAATGATGTAATAGGCTCAGAAGGCCACAATCACCTGTCCCAGCTAGAATTTAATAAGAGAACACTTCCAAAGGAAAGTCAACCCAGAATTCAAATGAAAGCGATTTGATAAATACTTAAAGGTACCTGGAAGCTACTCTGCATGTGACAGTGATCAAGTGACTCCTCACGCAGTAGTGAGTAAAACGGGCATTGAGCAATTGTTACTGTTCCAATGAGTATTGCCAGCATAGCAGCAGAGGCCCTGGGAAGCTATAACAGGAGGATTCAAACTAAGCAGTATGGCAAGCCCTGAGCCAGATGCTGGAGTGGCAGGAACCCCAGGGGGAGGTGGACCAGCAGCTAAAAGGAGCACACAGGGTGGTGATTCCCAAACATGAGTCTGTGTGCAACGTGGTAACTGTTGGCAGAGAAAAGGTAAAAATAAGGACAGTCTCGTGAGTTTTTCATGAGGTTAAATTTACTCCATGTAGGAACTGTCACTGGAAATTGAAATCTCCTTTTACAAAATACAAAATATTTCTTTCTGCTGAGTGTATGATGGACTATATTGTTTGCTAAGAACACTGGCAAGAAAAACCTGGCCAGCCCCACCAAGAGGAAAACTTCTTGGAGCATTCTAAAGTAGTAAAACAATATATGTATATCATACACCAGTTAAAACAATTCTTTAACCACGGGATATATGACCCTGCCCCGTGGCTCCCTCATGGAGAATGCTTTCTAGTTTGTCCTGGATCAATGGTAAGCAGGCACCAGCTGCCTACCTAGTTTATCTTGGTTCTATGAGAAAACACAGAACACCTGTTTGTTAATAATAATCACCTGTTCAAAGAGAATAAATACGTGTATCAGAGTCTGTTCAAGGCCCCCAGCCCAGAATGCTGTCAGTCCTCTGAGGCTCTCAGCTCCGAAGGCTGCTGGCCCCCTTGATAGTCCCACTTTGCTGTTCTACCTGGGTGTCTGCTTCTTAATTTCTTCAGTGCCACCTGGGTGAGGGTCTCTATGACTGAGCTGGCCTCGGTATCTTTCTCTTTTTTTTTTTTTTTTTTGAGATAGGGTCTTACTCTATCACCCAACCTTAACTTACCCAGCAGTAAGTGGTGTGATCATGGCTCACTGTAGCCTCAACCTCCTGGGCTCAAGTAATCCTCCCACCTCAGCCTCCCAAAGTACTAGGATAACAGGTGCACAGCTCCACATCCAGCTCTGGACACATTATAGACATAAAACTTATGACATTGAGAAACTTGTGGCTTTGAGTTCAGTATGAACACATTTCCTAAGCACCAATATCATCATCATTGCTAGAATTTTATAACTACTTGCTGTGTGCCAAGCAACAGACGAAGTACATCACATGGATTATTTTACTCAATTCTCACAACCCTACTATAAATAGGTATTACTGTAATTTTGCACTTTACCACTGAAGGAACTGAGGATTGGGAGGTTATGTAACTTGCCTAGGCCACACAGCTGGTGAGAAGTGGAGCTGTGGTTCCTGAAGCCAGATGTGAACTTCTGCTTCTTGCCATGATAGACTAACAGGGACTGGATTTACACTCACACTTTTACCTCTAAAACTCTAAATAAAACATATGAAACATTGATTGTCAGACACTGAGAAATAGGCAAAGCAGGACAGTGATTCTTAAGAGAAGGGAAACAGGCCAAGCACGGTGGCTCAAGCCTGCAATCCCAGCACTTTGGGAGACCGAGGTGGATGGATCACAAGGTCAAGAGACTGAGACCATCCTGACCAACATAGTGAAATCCCGTTTGAGACCAGCCTGGCCAATATGATGAAACCCCGTTTCTACTGAAAATACAAAAATTAGCTGGGCATGGTGGTGTGTGCCTGTAACCCAGCTACTCAATAGGCTAAGACAGGAGAATCACTTGAACGCGGGAGGCAGAAGTTGCAGTGAGCCGAGATCACACCACTGCACTCCAGCCTGGCAACAGAGCAAGATTTCATCTCAAAAAAAAAAAAAAAAAAAAAAAAAAAAGAGAGAGAGGAGAGAGAAGGGAAACAAAAAGATGAGTCGTATGATGCCCTAGCTCACTGTCTGGGGTGTTTCCAGGCTACATTAAAGGAGGGAGGAATCAAACAGAGCCTAGCAATTAAAGGACACAATGTTTGGAGCTCTAGGAGGCCAAGCAGTTAAAATTTCTGGGCAGAATACTGTAAAGGAGACAGCCACACAGAAGGAGAGCTACAGAGAGATGCGGAGGGAACCCTTGCATCTGTAGTCTACACTAATCGGCACACGTTAGTTAGGAAACCACTGAGCAGGGAGAGAACCATCAGAAAAGAGCAATCTCCAGAACTCACTCAGGGTCAGGGGAAATTCTGCTTCTACTAGCAAGAGTAAAATACCTCATAATACATGGGGTACAAAATAGAGCACTCAAAAGTTACCACCTTAGCAATGAGGCTAAATTAATACTATACTAAAAACCGATCTGGTCTTCTCTAACAAAGATTAAAAGCAAGTCAAAAGGATCCATTTGTTTCCAAGTAATTTTGTTACATCCCAGAATAAAACCCAATAAATATTTGAAGGATTGGAAAAAATCGACACCTCAAAACATAACATTAACAATGTCTGCTATTCAATCAAAAATTTGTAGACATGAAAAGAAGCAGGAAAAAGACTCATATCAAATTTATGGTGATGGAAAACAAGCAACAGTATAATGCCTGAGCTGAAAGGTTACGCGACTAGGAAGTGGCAGAACTTGAAGTTTCAACTCTGGACGGACTCCAGGTTTGGTGCTCATTGCACTAAACTAGTTTTGTGGCAGAAAAGATGGAGAGAAAGGCAAATTCTGCACCAGTTTCTTTTTTGTTTTTTGTTTTTTTTACTTAGCCTTGACTTGAAACTCATGTTTTCTTAATTAAGCCAATTTGCCCACACATATAAGTAACATTTTTTAAATTTCCCTGATAAGCAAAAGCTGGAAGCATTCCCCATAAGAACAGGAACAAGATAAGGATGCCCACTTTCACCACTCCTATTCAACATAGTACTGGAAGTCTGAGCAAGAGCAATCAGGAAAGACAAAAAAAAAAAAAAAAGTCATCCAAATAAAACAATGGAGTCAAATTATCTCTCTTTGCTGTTGATATGATTCTATACCTACAACGCCCAAGAAACTCTGTCAAAAGGCTCCTAGAACTGATAAATAACTTCAGTAAAGTTTCAGGATACAAAATCAATGAATACAAATCAGTAACATTATTATACACCAATAGTATTGGAGCTGAGAGCCAAACCAAGAACAGAATTCCATTTACAATAGCCACACACAAAAATAAAATACCAAGGAATACATCTAACCAAGGAAGTAAAAGATCTCTATAAGGAGAGCTACAAAACATTGCTGAAAGAAATTATAGATAACATAAATAAATGGAAAAACATTCCATGCCCATGGATTGAAAGAATCAATATTGTTAAAATAGCCACACCGATTAAAGCAATCTATACATTCAATGCTATTCTTGTCAAACTACCAATATCTTTTTGCAGATATTTAGGAAAAAATCCAATATCTTTTTGCAGATTTAGAAAAAAACATTGCTATGGAATCAAAAAAGAGCCCAAATAGCCAAAGAACTTCAAAGCAAAAAGAACAAAGTCAGAGGTATCACATTACCTGACTTCAGACTACTATCAGGTTATAGTAACCAAAATAGCATGGTACTGATACAAGAGCAGATATGTAGACCAACGGGACAGAATAGAGAACCCAAAATTAAGCCTCTCATCTACAACCATCTGACCATCAACAACGTTGACAAAAACAAACAAGTAGAAAAGGACTCCCTATTCAAAAAGTGGTGCTGGAATAGCTTCCTAGCCATATGCAGAAGGAGGAAACAGGACCCCTATCTTTTACCATATGCAAAAATTAACTCAAGATGGATTAAAGATTTAAATGGAAGACCTCAAACTATAAAAATCCTAGAAGAAAAAACAGAAAATACCCTTCTCGACATCAGCTTTGGCAAAAAATCTATGGCTGAGTCCTTAAAAGCAATTACAACAAAACAAAAATTGACAAGTGAGACCTAATTAAACTAAAGAGCTTCTGTATACCAAGAAAAACTATCAGCAGAGTAATGAGACAATCTATAGAACAGGAGAATATATTCATAAGCTGTGCATCTGACACAGTTTTAATATCTAGAATCTATAAGGAACATAAACAATTCAATAAGCAAAAAACAAATAAGCACATTAAAGAGTGGGAAAAAAGACATAAAGAGACACTTCTCAAAAGAAGACATAAAAGCAGCCAACAAACATATGAAAAAATGCTCAACATCACTAATCATCAAAGAAATGCAAATTAAAACCGCAATGAGATATCATCTTACACCCGTCAGAATGGCTATTAAAAAGACCAGAAATAGCAGATGTTGGTAAGGCTGCAGAGAAAAGGGAACACTTACACATTGTTAGTGGGAATGTAAATTAGTCTAGCCACTATAGACAGCAGTCAGGAGATTTCTCAAAGAACTTAAAAACAGAAATACCATTTGACCCAGCAATCCCATTACTGGGTATATACCCAAAGGAAAATAAATCATTCTAGAAAAAAAGACACATGTGTTTGTAGGTTTATTGCAGCACTATTCACAACAGCAAAGACATGGAATCAACCTAGATGCCATCAACAGTGGATTGGATAAAGAAAATGTGGTCAGCCTGACACAGTGGCTCACACCTGTAATCCCAGCACTTTGAAAGGCTGAGGTGGGAGGATTGCTTGAGCCTAGGATTTGAGACCTGGGCTCAAACTGGGCAACAATAAATTTAAAAATTAGCTGTGTGTGGTGGAACATGCCTGTAGTTCCAGCTATTTGGGAGGTTCAAGCAGGAGGATTGCCTAGGAGTTTGAGGTTGCAGTGATCTCTGATCATGCCACTAAACTCCAACCTGAGTGGAAGAGTGAGACCCTGTCTAAAAAAAGAAGAAAGGAAAAAGAAAGAAAATGTGATACATATGCACTGTGGAATATTACACAGCCCTTAAAAAAATCATGTCCTTTGCAGCAATATAGACTCAGCTGGAAGCCATTATCCTAAGCGAATTAACACAGGAACAGAAAACCAAACACCACATGTTCTCACTTGTAAGTGAGGGACAAACATTGGGTACACATGGACGTAAGGATGGGAACAAGAGACACTGGGGACTACTAGATGGGAAAGAAAAAGTCAGGAAGTCAGGAGGCGGGGTTGAAAAACTACCTATTGGATACTATGCTTACTACCTGGGTGACATGGACTTCGGGTAACAATGATGTGCTAATATAGGCTCATCAACTGTAACAAATGTACTCCTCTGGTGGGGGATGTTGATGATGGGGGAAGATATGCACGTTTGCGGGCAGGCGTATATGAGGAATCTTCCTTTCTCTCAATTTTGCTGTGAACCTAAAACTGCTCTAAAAAAATAAAGTCCTAGGCTGGGTACAGTGGCTCAGGTCTATAATCCTAGCATTTGAGAAGCCAAAGAGGATGGATTGCTTGAGTCCGGGAGTTCAAGACCTGCCTGGGCAACATGACAAAACCCCATCTCTACAAAAAATACAAAAAAGAAAAGAAATTGGCAGGGCATGGTGGTGTGCCCTTGTGGTCCCAACTACTCTGGAGGCTGACAGGAGGGGATCACTTGAGCCCAGGAGATGGAGTCTGCAGTGAGCTGAGATTATGCCACTGCACTCCAGCCTGGACAACAGAGTGACGCCCTGCCTCAAAAAATAAAAATTAAAAAAATCCGTATTATTTTTTTAAATTCCATGGATATGTTTAAACGTTCTCCTTCTTACACCACACAGTAGGGATTGAGGCTCAGTAGCCACTGCCCTGCAGTGTCTCTGACAATCAAAGTCGAGGGTACTAGGGGAAAAAAGAACAGCAATTACTACACAAGTGTGACTTTAACCATGCCAGGGTGAACTGATTTAGTTTTTGTCCCTGTTGAGAATATTCAGAGCTCATTTTTTAAAAGATAAATCCATGTGATAAAAGTTCAGCTCAGTCACTATTCAGATTCTATGAAGAAGCTCTTCCTTGATCCATCAAAGCCATAAGAAGCATCAGAGAAGATGAGGACACTATTTTTAATGGGAAAAGATCCTGGATATCCCCAAGGTAAGTCGGTCCCTGATTTTGGCACCCACATTTCACCACAGTGGAGTTGAAGTCTCTCTTTGGACTTTTCAAGACATTTTCAAGAGCAATATTTAAACAGCTAAAAGAAATAAAGAGTTTTCAAGTTTCTGCCAAATTTATTTGTCTATTACACATTACTAATTATACCTGAGTTTATCTACTTAGGAAAAATAGACTAAGTAAAATGTTACATAAATGGAAAGCATCCACTCATGCATACATAAATGCATAGCATCTTAGAATCAGGCACAGTCTCAAAAATCATCTAATCCACCTCTGTCATTTTACAGATGAAGAAAGCAGGACCACACACATGGAAAATGGCAGGGCTGGAATTAATGTCTGTACTTTGCTTCTCAGAAGACTGTAATACATGTGAGAAGTCACGGATCTACCTTTCAGAGGCTGTGCAAATTTGGGTTGGAGCCTTAACCTTTCTAAATGCGAATAACACCTTCTGTGGAATAGATGAAATAATGTATGTATATTACTTTAAGTTTATTTCAGTGGCTTCCATACAGAAAAGACTTAATAAGTTAATTTAATGTTCCCCAGAACCTGTTGACTAGGAATCCCTCTCTGAGAAGAAAACCACTAGGAATCTATACAAAAAGGGAAAAGATCTATCACCCTAAGAGCCAATAAACATGGATATTTCCAAGTCTAGTACAAGTAATTGAGATACATTTTCAGGAATGTGTAACTAGAATACAATTTATGGTGGGGGGAAGAGCTGTGGCCTAATGAATTTCATTGTAATCTTCCAAAGATGGCAATGGAAAAGGAGGTGTAGCTTGCGTTGGGACTGGGAAAGGGCAATGAAAGAACATGAATTGACTATGTTGCCTCCATTCCTGTCTAAGAGAGGGGAAGCCATGAGCTCGATAACAGTGGCTGGTTTCATCCAGGAAATTCTTTTCTCTCTGATTCTATGCTTCCCATGCACTTTTCTAAGAGTAATGTATGTTAGGACCCCAGTTCCTTTTTCCCCCGACTTTCCTTTCCTTTCGTTCCCATCTTGCTCTTTCTCCCTCCCTCTCTCTGAGTCTCACTCCATTCTGGGCCATGTGGTACACAGGTGTAAAGCAATGCAGCTGTTTTGCCACCATAAGAGAAATCAGCCTTAGAGTAAACATGACCTTGCAGAAGGCAGAGACAAGGCATGTGTGTGTGCACACATGCACATACAACACACAACGAACACACGAACAAACCAAATCAGACTTTGATAATGTTGTTAAACGCCTAGTCAATCCAACTCCAGATCTCTGGATTTCCAGTTCTAGAAACCCCCATTTGTGTCACCTATTTTGAATTGTAGTTGCTGTAACTTGCAACAGAATGCAACCTAATTGATCAATATTGATTTATGCTGAGAACTTTCCTAAAAGAAAGATGATAATGTACTAATTAGCCAACACATATATTCGTCCACATGAAAAATGACTTCAGATAAAACTAACAAATTATCATTAAATTTTGTTTCAGTCACATATAATTTTGTTTTGCATGATTTATTTATTTGTTGTATGCATTTGGACATGTCTTTTAACCTCACAGAGTAGACTACTTCCTGCAATACCAACAATTTTACATTTCTGGACCTATAAGTCAGACCCTGAGATGTGGCCACCATGCTCCAGTATTGCATCCTGTGTGACCCAAGCTGCATATTCATGTTTATCTCATTTCTCTCCTTATCAAGGTCCAGCTGAGAAGACTCCTATTCCAATGCTTTCCACCAAGCCACATGCTTATTAGGTGGTTAATTACATCATGAGCTTGAAAGTAATAAAACAGCATTTCTTACTTTTTGTTAACTCAAATAGGCCTTCCCTCCAATTAGTGTAAATTATTGAGGTTTCATTACATACATACATATGTGTTTGTGTTTGCAAAGTTCCACTGATGAATAATGACTGTGCAGCCACCCACAGACCAGATGGAAATGATTGGAGATCATTAAATAAAACATTGTTAGGTCATTTCCAGCATGTAATCAGCAACAATGGCTGTGGTTGGATTTGTTATATAAACAGATGGAGGAGAAGATGACTCACTGAGTACCAGAATAATCAAGTCCTAGGTATCCCCAACACAAAACTTCTAAGAAATAAGCATGGGGACTGCTGAGAATGGAGTGGGTAGAGCCCTTGGTTGAAGGGGTAGTGACCAGCACTGAGTCATTGCTCACTGAATGTTGGCCATGGCTCGAGACTGTGAAAAGACATTCTTCCTTTCTCTTCCTTCCTTCTTTCCGTCTTTTCTTCACTCTCTTCTGTCTTCCTGCCTAAAAACATTTATAGAAGTAAAATATGTGTTGCCCATGGGGCAGGGTCTTTAAAAAGAAATAACCTAATCATTGTCATAAGCATTTCCTGGTTCTATGACCTTGGCCAAGCCTAAAAGTTCAGTTTCTGCATTTAAAACTGAAGATACACTCCTAGCTAGTCAGGAGGCTGAAGTGGGAGGATCACCTGAGCCTGGGATGTTGAGGCTGCAGTGAGATGAGATCACACCACTGCACTCCAGGCCTGGGCAACTGAAGTGAGACCCTGTCTCCTAAATAAACAAATAACAAATAAAACTGAAGATAAAGATGTTTCTTGTATCTCTATCCCACAGGTTTGCTTTGAGGATTCAATGAAATTAGGAAGATAAAGGAAGGAAACCTCTGAAATATTCCTTGCCCAGTGCCATCACAGCTCTTTAGCAAATAATACCATCCCTGTGCTTTGTTTCTGAGCATATTTTCACTAATAGCTATGTAACACTTTAAAGTCAAGCACGTGACATTTGTTATCAAAAGAATCACATTTCAGTCTCAGCTTCACCATTTAATGTGGAATATCAAGTTTGGAATATATTTTAAAGGTCTCTGAGCCTCAAGATATTGTTGTGATGAGCAAATTATGTTTAAAAAAAAGAAAAGAAGAAAAAACGGTTAGAAATAAGGGTGTTTTTGGTTGCAAGAACCACTTAAAAAGTGCAGGGAGAGGAAAATTGATTCTCAGGATTTAGACTGAAGCAAAAGAAGTCATCGGAGCCCAAGTCCCCCCATGAAGGCCAGACAGGTCTGTTGAACTCTTTCTCGTTGTATCTCTGTTTCTCTCCACCTGTCTGGTTAGTGCTCACTTAATAATTTAGACACAATCCTGAAATGAATCACCTTGAATGACAAAGACATCATGTCCTCCATGAAACCATCCTCCACACAAGATACCTCTAGACAAGCCAAGAATGGGCTACCCTCAGCCCACACTGGCCCCATCAGCACAATTCTTGTGGCAGAGAGATGTTGTAAATATCAAGAAACATTACTGACTAGTCCAATAAGATAAGAGCACATAAGAACACTGTATTGGTAAAGGGAAACTGCCCCTGAGCTCTCAGAGGGCACATTTAATGGTGTTACCCAGAAGATACCACAGCTTAGTGGGAAGAAGCGATTAGAATCCACTCAGAAGATAACTATTTTTACTAAAAGGATTTTTTCAATGCAACAAGCAGAGAAAAAAAAGAAAGCAAGTATTGAGGGGGGAAAAGGAGAGTAGAGGAGACCAAATACAGTATATAACTTCAGCATCCAGAGTGTTAAGAGGAAATGAGGAAATCAAACACAGATGAAACACCCTAAAACTGTTCCCATAGTAAAAAGTAAAGCAAGTGGCTAGCATTTTGCAAGGAGTTTGGAGGGGGGAATCCAGTTTCCTCAGCAATATTGATACAACATGAATATTTAATGTGAATTCTGAGAAATAACAATAAGAAATTACTAATAAGTGTCTCTCTTAATCTGTTTGAGATACTATAACAAAATACCATAATCTGTGTGGCTTTTACACAACAGAAATGAGACTAGAAAGTTCAAGATCAAGATACATATTAGTCTGTTCTCACACTGCCATGAAAAAATACCTGAGACTGAGTAATTTACAAAGGAAAGAGGTTTAATTGACTCACAGTTCCACATGACTGGGGAGGCCTCAGGAAACTTACAATCATGGCAGAAAGCAAAGGAGAAGCAGGCACCTTCTTCATAGATCTGCAGAATGGAAAGAGTGCAAGACTGCCAGATGCCTATAAAACCATTACACCTTGTGAGACTCACTCACTATCATGAGAACAGTATGGCAGAAATCACACCCATGATTCAATTACTTCCACCTGGTCCCACTGTTGGTACATAGGGATTACGGGGACAATTCAAGGTGAGATTTTGGTAGGGACACAGCCAAACCATATCAAGGTGCCAGCAGATTCTGTATCTGGTGACTGTCTGCTTCCTCATAGATAGTACTTGCTGTTCTCATGTGGTGGAAAGAGTGAGCTAGGTCTCTGGGGTATTCTTTTATCAGGGCACTAATCTGACTCATGAGAGCCCTAAGGCCCCACTTCCTAGTACCATCACCATGGGGGTTAGGATTTCAACATATGAATTTAGGGGAGGACGTAAACATTCTGATGATAGCGGCACCGTAACAAATATACACCATGTCACTTGGGAGGAATGTAGGACATCAGAGGAAATTCCCCAGAACTCAGAAGAAGACAAATCTAAACTGTAATATCCGTCTACTGTGAGTTGACTTGTATCACCCCAAAAATAGATATATTGAATGGCTAATCTCCAGTACCCTAGAATGTGACCTTATTTGCAAAAAGGTATTTACAGAGGTATTCTATTTTCTTAAAATGTCATATGGGAGGGCCCTAATCCAATATGCCTGGTGTCCTTACAAAAAGGGGAAATTTGGACACAGAGGCAGACACTCCTAGAAGAAAAATGATGCAAAGACTTGACGAGAAAACTATTTATAAGTCAAAGATCAGAAGCAAACCACCAGTAGCTAGGAGATAGACGAAAACATTCCCTTCACAATGTTTTCCCTCAGAAGGAACCCACTCTACTGACACTTTGGTTTTGAACAGCTGGCCTAAATTCCATGATTACCCCACACAGCTTACAGTACTTTGTTATGGAAGCCCCAGAAAACTATTCACCATCTAAAGATGTTCACCAGTTTCTTAGTGAGAAGAAGAGGAGAAAGTGATGGTCTACACCCCATTGATAAGCACACGTTGTTTTTGCTTATAAATGATCTTATACTGCTTTGTTAAAGTGTATAGTTTATCAATCTCCAGTATAGATTCAGTTATTGAACCATCTCCTTCAGCCCTGAATTAGGAAGCCCTTTCAGACCTACTGTAAATATCTGAACATGGCATACTGAGCCTGAATATTGCCATCAAGATTCTAGTGGCTGCAACAGTCAAAACCAGAATGATTCTTTAATATGGCTTCCTTTTGTTATCCACGTGGGCTATGTGATATAAAAGCACATTACAGATCATAAAATACTATGCAATAACAAGAATATATGTGTCACTGACAAAATATTCTATTTTATGTTTCTCTCTCTTCTCAACAAGGATGAAAGGTTTTATAACACTTCAGGAAAGTGGTTTAAGGAACATTGAGAAAGAACACACATTGTTCCAGCAGGAAACTGACTGCAAGTCAGAAACTATGGCAAAATTCCAGTTACACTAGAATTATTCTCACAGTACTTTATAAAATCTTCCCTGGGAATTTCCACTCTTTCCTCAGTCGGCCATGCACTGCACCATCATCTAGATGGACGTAGGGAGATTTTCTAGATGGTAGAGACTAGCAAGTATCCCTCAATATCCCTACACCTCTTCTTTAGTAAAAACCTGCAGATGTTTTACCTGAAAGCATAGCTATTCAAAGAAAAGACAACTGTTCAAGCTGCGACAGACATGCCCCGATGGCATATGACCCAGTGGCATAAAGTGAAAGTGTTGAGTGTGTGTGTGTATGTGTGTGTGTGTGTGGTTTTTATGCCTGTAAAAAAAAAGGAAGATGCGTGAGGCATCCCTTGTCCCCTTCCATCTACCTGGTAAGAATGAAAACATGATAGCTGGACCCTGTAACACGACCCTGAAGCTATCTCTTGAGAAGGGCATAACAACTTGATAAAGGGATATTAGGCTTTGCCATCATGAAATGTATGCCTGGCTGGGCCTGCCAACGTCAGGTAATTTTTTATTAAGAAACAATTAAAAGTCTATGTTATTTAAATCATAATTATTCTGGCACTTTTGTAACATGCAGTTAAAATTTATCATAAATAATTCAAGTACCTTAGAATACAAAGGACAGAAAACTATGCCAAGATGGTTCAAACAATATGAAAACTTATCTTACATAAGGAGAAATGCAGAGGTCAGGCAGCCCCTGGACTGGTTAACTCAGCAATTCTAGGAGATCAAAGCACCTAGCTTTTGGCATCTTTCTGATCTGTTTCCCATTGCTCCCCCATAAATACCGTGTGCTTCAGCCCTGATGAATTACTGCTGGTTCCCTACATATATCTTGCTCTGTTAAGTCTCATTTCAGTTACATACGCTATTGCTTCTCTTCGGAATACTCTTCCTTCCTTTTTCATTTGGTGTCTTAGTCAGCCGGGGCTGCCATAACAAAATACTACAAAGTGAGTGGCTTAAACACAAATTTATTTTACACAGATCTGGAGGCTAGAAGTCCAGGATCAAGGTTCTGGCCAATTCAGTTTCTGGGAGGGCTCTTTTCCTGGCTTTCAGAAGGCTGCCTCCCCTCTGTGTCCTTATGTGGCAGAGAAAGTGTAAGCTGTCTGATGTCTCTTCTTATAAAGACACTAATTTTATCAGATCAAGGACCCACCCTTAAGACCTCATTTAGCCTTAATAACTTCCTTAAATGCCCCATCTATAAATTCTGCCACACTAGTGATTGGGGCTTCAACATAAGAGTTTTGGTGGGACATAAACTCTCAGTCCGTAACACCTGGCAAACACCTCTTAACTCTCTAAGACGTAAATCAAACCTTGTTTCCTTTGGAAAGCCTCCCTAGCCCCTAAACTAGAATTAGGCGTTTTCTCCTCTATTTTCACATTAGTTCCTATCGTACAGTATTAATTACATTGATTATATTGAACAATAATTATGTACGTGTTTGTTCCCCTCATTAGACTATAAGACATTTGCATTAGTCTGTTCTCATGCTGCTAATAGAGAAATACTTGAGATTGGATAATTTATAAAGAAAAAAGAGGTTTAATGAACTCAGTTCCATCTTACTGGAAGACGAAAGGCACATTCTTACATGGCAGCAGGCAAGAGTGAGAATGAGGACCAAGGTTTCCCCCTGTAAAACCATCAGATCTCATGAGACTTACTCGCTACTATGAGAACGGTATGGAGGAAACCACTCCATGATTCAATTATCTCCCACTAGGTCCCTCCTGCAACACGTGGGAATTAGGGAAGCTATAATTCAAGATGAGATTTGGGTGGGGACACAGCCAAACCGTATCAACATTGAAAAGCAAGGACAGTAGTTTGTTTGCTTGATATCCCCAATGACTAGACCAGTGCCTGGCACAAAGTTGGTGTTTAACAAATGCTTAAGGTAAGAAGAAAAGAAAGATTACACCTCTAGAAGAAAGTGTAAATTTTCCAAACAACTGAACTACAAATGAATGCCAGAATATCCATCACCCACTGAATTTGCTTCAACAATATATAAATTCAACTTCCAGGTATAATGGTTAAGAGTATCTGGATTAATGGAACATGATGCAGCCATAAAAAGAATGAACTCATGCTCTATGCAGCAACATGAATGCAGTTAGAGGCTGTTATCCTAAGTGTATGAACACATACAGAAAACCAAATACCACATGCTCTCACTGATAAGTGGGAGCTAAACATTAGGTACACATGAACATAAAGATGAGAATAATAAGACACTGGGGGCTCCAAAACAGGAGAGGGAGGGGGGCAAAGGTTGAAAAACTACCAACTGGGTAGTATGTTTGTTGTTTGGGTGATGGGATAAATAAAAGCCCAAACTTCAGCATCATGCAACATACCCTTGTAATAAGCCTGCACATGCACCTCCTGAATCTAGAATAAACCAGGGGGAAGGGGGAGAGGAGAGATGGGGATGGTTAATGGATACAGAAAAATAAAATAAAGAATGGGGGCCAGGCATGGTGGCTCATGTCTGTAATCCCAGCACTTTGGGAGGCCAAGGTGGGTGTATCATGAGATCAGGAGTTCAAGAACAGGCAAAGATGGTGAAACCTCATCTCTACTAAAAATACAAAAATTAGTCAGGCGTGTGGCAGGTGCCTGTAATCCCATCTACTCAGGAGGCTGAGGCAGAGAATTGCTTGAACCCGGGAGGCGGAGGTTGCATTGAGCCAACATCATGCCACTGCACTCCAACCTGGGTGACAAAGTGAGACTACATCTCAAACAAAAAAAAAAAAGAAAGAAAAAGAAAAACTAGGGTGATCTGTGTATAATAGGGTTTTAGACAGTAGTGAAATTCAAAGAATGAATACGACCTACTATTTGATAGCACAACAGGGTGACTATAGTCAATAACAACTTAATTGTACATTTAAAAATAACTAAAAGAGTATAATCGGATTGTTCATAATACAAAGGATAAATGCTTGAGAGAATGGATAACTCCATTCATTCTCCATGATGATGTATTGCATGCCTGTATCAAAACATCTCACATACCTCATAAGTATATACAGTGCAATGTTCTTACAAAATTAAAATAAATTCTAAAAATTACAAAAGAGTGTCTAGGTTAAATGCTGTTTTTCAGCTTACTGGTTATATGACTTGATTACTAACTGTGGCAAACTGAAAGTCCTTCTAGATTTGTCGATTTTCTTCATATTTAGAGGTAGAATCTAATTCCCTTTCCCTTGAATGTTGGCTAGTCTTAATGACTTGCCTGTGGCAGAAGTCACCTCCTGTGGGTCCTTAAGCTATTTGATAAGAAGGCTTGTAGCTTACACTCAGATCTCTTGGACCACTTGCCTTGGGGCTCCATGGAAGAAGTCCAGCTATGGTGAGGCCACTACGCTATGAGAAAACTCAAGCTAGCCCTGTGAAGGCACCATGCAGAGAGAGATACCTGGCCAGCCCCCGACCCCATTCAAATCATCCCAGCTGTAGTCCTAGACCCCATGGGGAAGAGTAGCACTGCTTCCTCTGTGCCCTTCAAATTCCTGCTTTCCCAGAAACATGAGATAATGACAGTTAATTGTTGTTTTAGGCCACGGAGTATTGCAGTAGTTTGTTAAGTGGTAACAGATGATGAAACACTCCACTGTGTCTCTGTGTTCTTGTTTAAAAGTGGAGATATGATAATTTTTTACCTCTTGGCACCACTATAAGAGTTAAATGGGTTGGAACTTGTAAAGCACTTAAAACAATTCCCGGCCCCAAGTAAGTGCTTGTACATATTAGATATTACTATTTTAATGATGTTAGTTTTGATTTCTGTAGATCAAAACAATTTTGCTTTGGTGAAATTAGTGATGGCTCAGAGCTAAGGTACATGATGATCCTGATTAACAGGTCACATTGTAAACTGGATGCCTTTGGATGACTTTTTAGTTAGCAGGACTTGATTCAGACCCTGTGTAGTTAAGGTGATCTCTTGCTGAAAATCTGCATGGGTTGGGGGTGAAGGAGCAAACCCCTGTCCCAGTTATCAACTTAATCATCTTCCTAAGGCATGGGAGCTATGGCCTGGGCAGGGGAGAGAGGCTTTCCAGTATGCTTCTGAATGCCTCCACTTATACTGCTGGGTTTATTTATTTATTTACTTTTTATTTTTTGCCTTTTGTCTACTGGGATAATTTGACACTAACGGGAAAAAGCTCTTGAGGATGGAAACTGTTGGTCATTTCTCCCTGTGAGCTTGAAATCCAGCTTCAGAGGAGGAGGAACACAAACATGACACTAATGGACTTCCCTTGTTCTCAGTTCTTCTCATTTCAAGACAGCAGTGCTCTTGGCCTCAGGCCCCTCGCTTCAGATCCATTAGTGCCGGGCAAATGAGCCATGTGGTTTCTCTCATCTCCTGCCCATAAACCACCACAAATACCTCTCTCCTGACCCCTCCCTCTAGTTAACATTGTTTAACACACTCAAGGACACAGTTGTGGTTCTTTTATTCCTAGAAAAGCAAGATGTGCTGATGCTTCCTGTGCTGGCCACCTGGGTGGCGACTCAAAGCCACAGCCTGGGCCGTTTGATGCTTTCTATTTTGGAATGATATTGATAAGCTGTTACTGAGTGCCTCGGTGATGGAAAGGGCCCCTGGGAACCCACTGACATGCCTGCATTCCTCCAGTGACTCAACCTGGCACAGCAGTCACTTCACTCTCCTTGGACTTCTTGATGTTGCAAGGCCTCCCCCAGGGCAACATGACGGACCTGAGCCACTGGGAGGAGGAATCGAGGGGCAGAAAAGGGATGAAGGACTCTGACACACACACGAATATGCTAACTCAGGAGGGCATTTGTGTGCTGGGCTGGGTATTTAACCAGCAGCTGGAGTAATGAAAGGCATATCAGTTTCAAAACTCCAGACTTGGGTTTTAGACCTCATTCTGCCATTTACTAGCTGCCTGAGTTTTGCTAAGCTATTGATCTCAGCCTGCTTATTTGTGTAAATATAATATTTAGCTCAGAGGGCTTTTGTGACAGTTGGACTAGATGGAGTTTTGCCTTTATACAGTTGAGCATCTGGAAGGGCATACAGATATTGACCATTACCATAAAGAGCCCAGTTTTCCTGTAGCTGGGTCACAGACACACTTGGAATCCAAAGGATGCCAAAAGCTCTTCAGCTACTGTTCTCAACAGGCTGCCTTTGAATCCACACAGAATTTGCCTTCTCTGTTTCCTCCATACTTTCTTTTTCTTTTCTATCCTCTCCCTTGTGTCCCAGTTAAGGATAGGGTCTGTCCTTTTCCTGTGAGCTTGGGACAAGTTTGATTCCAGGAGCCTTCTGAGTGGAGCTCCTGAAAAGAAACAAGACTCTCTTGTTGATCCTAACTGCTTCTCTTAGCATTGCTTTGAGGTGAATAATGTTAAAAAATCATGAGTGAGAATGGGACCACATTAAAGGGACAGAGAAGTGTACCCTGGCAAAGACTAGCACATAGTAAGTATTAATAATGCCCTTTGTTTTGTATAAAATTTTTCGCTTTGGTGTCGAAAAGAAAAATTAGTACTGGGACAAAGGATCTCTCAGCAAAGCAATTTTTTTTAAATTCCTGTGCAAAGGGTGCTCCCATGGGCAATCCTGCCAAAAGAGTACAATGAACAAAGGAAAGCAGACATATTTATTTCTTACTCATTTGGGGTTGTCCTTACTGCTGTGTCTTACCTCCATTGGCTGCAGCCAGACCTCACAATCTAAACTAAAACCTGATTGGCTAATAACTCGAAACTTTTCTAAACAGGTAAAAGCAATGGAGAGCAAAAATGGAAGTCCAAATAAGGAAGGTACATAGGCTGCGAGCTGACATGCCTGTAAGCATGTCCAGCACAGTCATCTTGGTTAAAGTACAAGGACATAGAATGTACTATGTGCCTGTGAGCATGTCTAACAGCTACATAGGAAAGGGCTTTTAGCAAAAAGGCAAGAAGGCTTTTGAAGAAAGTGTTTAAAACAAACTATTACTTCCAACACTTAGGAATTTTTCTTAAACAAGAAAGGAAAGTTTGAAGAGGAACTCTTTTTACTTCCCACATCCTTGCCTTTCTTTAATATTTTTTTCACCTAGTTTCCACTTGTATTCTGTCCAGGGTAGTTTCTTGTGCTCTCAGTTCGATTTGGATGTTTTCTTATTTGGGCATACCTTAACATCTGTAAATGGTTTTCCAAGCTCGAGGGTTTGTAAACAATTCTGAGTCAGTTGTGGTGGTTCACACCTATAATCTCTACAGCAACAACAACAACAACAACTATATATATATATATATATATATATATATATTTCTTTTGTTGAGACGGAGTTTCACTCTTGTTGCCCAGGCCAGAGTGCAATGGTGCCAGCTCACCACAACCTCCGCCTCCCAGATTCAAGTGATTCTCCTGCCTCAGCCTCCAGAGTAGCTGGGATTACAAGCATGCACCACCACTCTCTACTGAAATTTTGTATTTTTAGTGGAGACGGGGTTTCTCCATGTTGGTCAGGCTGGTCTTGAACTCCTGACCTCAGGTGGTCCACCCACCTTGGCCTCCCAAAGTGCTGGGATTATAGGTGTGAGCCACCGGGCCCATAAAAAAAATATTTTAAAAAAATTAGCCGGGTGTGGTGGTGCGTGCCTGGGTCCCAGATACTCGGGAGGCTGAGGTGGGAGGATTATCTGAGCTGGGGAGGTTGAGGCTTCAGTGAGCTATGATTGCACCACTGCATTCTAGCCCAGGTGATAGAGCAAGACCCTATCTCAAAAGAAAGAAAGAAAGAAAGAAAATCAATTCTAGTATTTTCATAATTCTGGTGTTTCTTGAAGCAAATTGGTTCAATGACTAGATTCTTCCATCACAATTAATTAATTTTTTTCTGGTCCTCATTTCTAATATCTGGAGTGGATTTCCACTGATAAAGAAAAAGCTGAAGACAGACCCTAAAATTAACTGTACCCCTGAAATTCTATTTTGTATCTAGGAAAATCTAAAATCTTTTAGTGCTCTAGAGTTTCAGTTTAAGAAAGCTCCCAGCCAGTGACGATACAGGGACAAATATAGAACAATGGCTGAGCGTGGTGGCTCACACCTGTAATCCCGGTACTTTGGGAGGCTGAGGTAGGCAGATCACGAGGTCAGAAGTTTGAGACCAGCCTGGCCAATGTGGTGAAACCCCGTCTCTACTGAAAATACAAAAATTAGCCAGGCATGGTGGTGTGCGCCAGTAGTCCCAGTTACTCAGGAGGCTGAGGCAGAAGAATCTTCGAACTCAGGACAGGGAGTTTGCAGTCAACCGAGATCACACCACTGCACTCCAGCCTGGGTGACAGAGTGAGACTTTGTCTTAAAAATGAACAAACAAACAAAAAAACAGCAATTACCAGGACACTGCCCCACTGACAACATAAAAAAGTAATATCATAAACCTATGGACACAAACTAGTTTTATGTCAAGGAGCCCCAACTCCACGGTTCTTTTGTAAAGCAGGAGACGGCCATTAATCCAGGGCTCAGCCAGACACCCCCATCAAGGGACCAGGGTGAGCGACCAGAGGGCAGAGCTGTGGCAGCAGCAAGACAGCCAGCCAGCGCTCCTGCAGCTCCAGCAAATATTTAACTAAATCTTCATTCTAACTCTCCAACCGACTAAATGTGTGACCTTGGGCAAGTTGCTTAAGCTCCCATGTCTCAGTTTTCCGCATGTGCAAAATTAATAAAATCTAGGCCAAGAAGTTGTTATGGGAGTTACATGAATTTATACATATAAAACTCTCAGAATGATGCCAAGCAAATAACAAGTAACATATAAGCGTTTGCTGGTATCACTGTTGTTATCATCAACTATTTTGATTACATTTTTAAAAATAGGCTTTCATCTAAGTTAACGCAATTTAAAATTGGAGGTTCACGCAATTCAGTCTCTTCCTTGCCTTTCCTAATTTATTCACAGATACTATTATTATTATTATTATTATTATTATTGAGACAGGGTCTCATTATGTTGCCCAGGCTAGCCTTGAACTCCTGGGCTCAAGTGATCCTCCATCTCAGCCTCCTGAGTAGCTAGGACTATAGGTATACACTACCAAACCAGGCTATTGATTCCTGGATTTTTTTTTAAGTCGATTCCCAAGGTCCCATTTCCCATGTGTTGTGGTATAGGGTGGCAGCTGGGAGCATGCAGATCTGAGGGCTTCAGGCTCTGCCACTGTGTGACCTGGGGCAAGGCACCTGGCCATCTGCTCCTCCCTCTTCTCCCATATGAAGTGGAAGGCTCAAGCCAGGTTACCTGTGGAATCGATTCAGCCCTCAGGCCAGGAGAACAGCAAGGCTCCTTTCGTGCTGCATCCCCGTATCTCTCTTTCACTCCTGATTCCAAGCAAGGCTGAAGGCAACCTGTTTTCAAACTGCTCAACTCTCGAGGGAGAGGAAGCAAACCTGCCTTCAAACATAGCTCGCTGTCTTTCCCCAAGATAAGCAACCCCCTTCCCAAGACTCTCTGATTATCAAACATGTCAGCAGTATTCTAAGAATCCTGTATAAAATAAGCAAACCAGTCCTCGGGAAAGACCTGAGGGACTGCTTTGAACAAGGGAAATGAACCTTAATGCATAAATGGAAACATCCTCATTAAGCCTCAGATGCCAGGAATCACTGGGATGCTGACCCCTGTGTGGGAGGTACTGCACCTCTGCAGGTGGCTGGGTCACCAAGGCGCATAATTCTCTACCCCTTGCAGAACACTTGCCTGGCATATCTTTATATTCTCTGGGTGATGCCTGTAGAATTTTTTCTTTCTTTCTTTTAATCTCTCCTTCCAAAGTAGTCTCAAGCCCCTGCTATGCGCCAGAGACTGTGCTTACTGACAGTTACATAAGGAAGATTAAGACATGCTTCTTGCTTTCAAAAAATTCACACATCAGTAGGAGAAACTAAAATGTAAAGAATTCTATAACACAATGCCAGGCTAAATCTGGTTCCCCTGTTAACACTCTAATAGCACTTAGTACTTTCCTTTTCTATCACTTATCACAAGTTGGTAAATGCACTTGTATATTCCATTAATTAATGTCTTCCTTCTGCCAAGCCCCCTTACGGTGTAGACTCTGACTCCTTAAGCTAATATATACTTAGTAATTATTGCATACCAGACACTGTCTTAAGTGCCTTACATATATTAACTTTCAATCTTCACAGCTACTTTAAGAAGAATATACTAATATTCTTATTTTACAAATGAGGAGACTGAGACAATAACGTGCCTGGGGTCACACACCTGGTAGGCATCTACCAGGACTTAAACCTGAGCAGTCTGGCTTCAAATCCCTACTCTCATTTGCTTAGTTCTGTATTAAAGGGAAGATAACAAGACTCTTTTAAAGGTGATGGATAAGTAGGTGATACAGTCTAGAAATATTTCCTTGTAAAATTATTAAATTTCAATAATGGAGGTAAGTTTCCTTTGTCTGGAAAATCATTCATATAGAACTCCTTAATCCTTAGTATCAAATTCAAGTTAGGCTTTGTGTATACAAAATATGAAGAAGAACAGGAGATAAATGGTGGCACTTAGATCAGAAAAAAAAAAGAACATTTGCTGCAAAACAGTCTATGTGTACTCTCAAATATTGTTATCTTAAAAGCAAAGGGCTAAATATTGTCATTTCTTTGACTTGATCTAAATTTATAATTATGAAAGCCAAAAAAATTAATTATTTCCTAAAGAAAGAGACCCACCTCTACTGCTATAACCATCCAATTCATTAACCCACGAGCAGCAGGCACTTCTCTGGTAGACTCCTGTTATCTCATCAATTAAAAAAACAAAATGTCTATTAAAAATAAAAATGAGGCCAGGCGTGGTGGCTCACACCTGTATTCCAAGGACTTTGGAGGCCAAGGCAGGCAGATCACCTGAGGTCGGGAGTTCAAGACCAGCCGGACCAACATGCTGAAACCCCATCTTTAAAATAAATAAATAAATAAAATAAAAATGAGATTGGCTGGATGCGATGGCTCATGCCTGTAATCCCAGCACTTTGGGAAGCCAAGGCAGGTGGATCACCTGAGGTGAGGAGTTTGAAACCAACCTGACCAACATGGTGAAACCCTGTCTCTACTAAATACACAAAAATTAGCCAGGCGTGGTGGTGGGCACCTGTAATCCCAGTTACTCGAGAGGCTGAGGCAAGAGAATCGCTTGAACCTGTGAGGCAGAGGTTGCAGTGATCTGAGATTGCGCCACTGCACTCCAGCCTGGGCAACAGAGTGAGACTCTGGCTCCAATAATAATAATAATAATATTTTTAATATGAGGTTCCTTTATGCATCTGTGTAAAGACATATTAGATGTCTAAGCTGTTTAATTGTTCTGTGCCTTTTAAAAGTATAACATGAAGACTTTTTGTCTTGATGTGTTAAATTTTTCTTTGTAGTTTAAAGTATGACATCACACCAATTAGGTTTCAACCCTGGCTCTCTTATTAATTGTCTACATAGATGTGGACTGTTGGTCCAGTTTAGTTAACTGCAGAATTAGAAGACTGAATTAAATGATCTGTAAGATTATTTTGTCCTCCCCTACCATTTTGAAATTTGAAAATTTTGACTGTTTATATCTTTGTATGATGCTTTATTTCCATTCAATAATGTTATAAATATTCATGTTTGACTCTAATTTAAATTATTTCCATGGGCATTTACTGTAATAAAAACCATGGAATTCACTTAGAAAATAAATTGGGAGTTAGGCTCAGTGTTCAACAAAGGAGTCTGGTTCCCAGAGCATCAATACACAGGATAGGGACATCTGCTGTAGAAATTGCTGGTGTTTACAAATACCAGTGTTCTGCTTTACTTCTGGGCACATGGTTGGACTACATCTTGCAATTAGTTGAGACCATGTGTCTGAATTTCAGCCAATGGAATACGAACCTACATGGCATGTGCCACATTTATGCCTGAAATGTTAAAAATGTCCTTCATGCAGTCCTTATTCTCCTTTCCTACCCACTAGCTGAGTGGACAGAATCTGAAAAATGGACAGAAGAGCAGAAACACCAGACAAAAGGAGCCTGGGCTCCTGAATGACCCCATGGAGCAGAATCCTTCTGCAGGCCTTTACTGGATTGCCATGTGAGAGAAAAGGATGAGATTGTGTTAAATGTTTGAATTTGAGGCACTAGCCTATGTTTATTGTGTTAAAGTACTGAATTTGAGGCACCAGCTTATCCTGATCTTTTAGATTTTTATCCAGGTGAAATTGGGTTACAATGAGCATTTGGTTCAATCTTGAAGGAAGGCAACCTCACAAAATGGTTAGTCTGAGAAGTGCCATTTGTGGTGGACGTCTTGGAGCTCTCAGCCCGGTTAATTCTGTGACACTACTGTCTAATATCCTATTCGGTCTGTCATTATACATAGGTCACCCTAGCTTTTTTGTTTTTGTTTTTGTTTTTTTGAGATGGAGTCTCGCTCTGCTGCCCAGGCTGGCGTACAGTGGTGCAATCTCAGCTCACTGCAACCTCTGCCTCCTGGGTTCAAGTGATTCTCCTGCCTCAGCCTCCCAAGCAGATGAGATGACAGGCACCCACCACCACACCAGGCTAATTTTTGTTAGTAGAGAAGGGGTTTCACCATGTTGGCAAAGCTGTTCTCAAAGTCCTGACCTCAACTGATCCACCCACCTCAGCCTCCCAAAGTGCTGTGATTATAGGAGCAAGCCACCGTGCCTGGCCAGATCACCCTAGTTTTGCCAATGCACTTGCTGCACTCCCAGCACCTCTCTATAGCACTCCACTTTCTCCTCTTCCTGCCTAAGTTCTTTCTCAGTTTCCCGAATACTCTATCATCCAAATTTCCTCTCCAGTAAATGCAGCTTAGTTGTTTCTTCATTCATTTTTTTTATTTGCTATCCTTTAAAACATTACTTTTAAATCATTTTGAATGATTTCTTCCCTTTTTTTTCCTTTTTTTAAGAGACATGGTCTCACTCTGTCACTCAGGCTGGAGTGTAGTGGCAAATTCATGGCTCACTGCAGCCTTGACCTCCTGGGCTCAAACAATTCTTCCCCCTTAGTTTCCCAAGTACTTGGGACCACAGGTGCATACCATCATGCCCAGCTATTTTTTTTAATTTTTGTAGAAATGAGATCTCACTATGTTGCCCAGCTGACCTCAATCTATCCTCTCACCTTGGCCTCCCAAAGTGCTGGAATTATAGGCATGAACCATCACACCTGGCAGCTTCACTTTGTGTGTGTGTGTGTGTGTGTGTGTGTGTGTGTGTGTGTGTGTGTGTGTAGACAGGTCTCACTCTGTTGCCCAGGCTGGAGGGCAGTGATGCAATCTTGGCTCACTGCAACCTCCACTTCCTGGGTTCAAGCAATTCTCCCACCTCAGCTTCCCAAGTAGCTGGGAGTACAGGCACATACCACCACGCTCAGCTAATTTTTATATTTTTTGGTAGAGACGGGGTCACCATGTTGGCCAGGCTAGTCTCAAACTCCTGACCTCAAGTGATCCACGCACCTGGGCCTCTCAAAGTGCTGGGATTATAGGCATGAGCCACTGCACCCGGCCAGCTTCAGGTATTTTCAAGCTCTGTTACTAGGTGCATATGCGTTTAAGATTGTTATGCCCTCTTGATGAAATGAACCCTTTATTTTACGAAATGACATTCATTATTCCTGGTAATATTCCTTGTTCTGAAATTTATTTGCCTGGGTGCCCCACTACTAGAAACTCCTTAAAGACAATAAGCTAGGATAATTACAGGGCTTACCTCATTTGTCTCCTATCTCTCAGGAATAATTGTCTTTTGTTGTTTGTTGCCTAAGTGTCTTTAAAACATTATTTCATATACTTTCAGCAGTTTTTGGTTGTTTCAGTCAGGAGAATAAATCTGGCACCTATTATGTCATCTTGACATGAAGGTGAAGTCACTAAGTGCATCATCTCATTTGATCCTCATTGGAATCCTATGAAGTAAGTATTATTCTTTTTAGTGAAGAAAAAAGTGAAGTCTCAATGTGAGTAATTGGTCTACATTTACACAACTAGCAAAATCAGTTGAAATAAATGGATCAGATAGTGATTTGGGTGATAGACACAATCATTTCCTGAAACTAAAATTAGACTCACGGTGTAAGATCTTTTAATAATTTGTAAATTTACTTAATGTAATAAATTTCAAAATGATAAAAAGACCGAAATGCATTTTAAGTTTGCATGTAATGATTTGCTTTAACGGACAATAGTGCAGTACATAAGATGAAGTCTGTCTCAGAAAATCTAGGCTAAAAATTTAAAGTACTTGATGGGAGAAATGATGAAATCTTACAGCCAGTGAGACTAAACAAAGGATAAAAGCTAACAATATTTATTTCTGGTAGGAATTCGACCTGTTGCCATAGTTTTAAAATATCCTTCAAACCAGCAATCCTGAAGCAAATATTTTTAGTATTTATGGGAGTGTTTAAAAGAAACAAACAACAGAACTATGTTTTTTTAACCTTCTATTTTCTTTTGCCCCTTTGAATGAAATGGAAGTAAATAATCCCGAGTGGCTTGGGAGGGGCCACCCAAAAAATGATTCAATCTGTGTCACAAAGATAGTCTTAGGGCATAAATGCCTCAATTTAGCAAATATTCTGCAGTGGGCTGAGTGGAAACAATGGGAAATCCTAGTTCAAAGGTGCCTCCTTCTTCTAAAGTGCATATCATGGTGTCTGGCACATCAGAAACACTAGCAAATTTGAGTTCCCTTTCCTTCTTTCCAAGCAGAATAGATCAGACCAAACACGTCTCTTGTAACAAAGGAAGGAGCAACTCAAGGACACCCAGGCAAGGCTAGATGAGGAGGCTTAATTTGTTTTTATCTTGGAGATCCTTCATTGACACTAATTAATCTCTCCCTCAAACTTGGAGGGTTAGTAAACCTCTTTTAAAATAGCTGCAATATAACTCTCCCTAAATGGGATTTTAACTAATGTATAATAATTACTCTTATCATAACAGCATCTCTTTACCACATTCAGAAGAGAACCTCGCCTGTCTGCCGTAAGTGGTGTTATTAGAGGGAGGAGAGGGTTTTTTCATGTCCATTCATGCTCCAGCTGCCATTCAGCTGCATTCTGTGGGGACAATGATCCTTGCCTTTTATGGAGTACAGATGGAAATACAGAACCACAGCATTCAGAGAGATTCTGCTGTCTGCCACAGAATGCCAGTCTGCTCTGTTTCTTTGGAAATGCATAATATTTCTGAGCTATATAAAAACTTTCTTTAAAAAGAAAACTGCTTTCTGAGTCCACTGAAGCCAAGAAAGAGAAGTCAGATATGGAGAGTCACTGTTACAGACTTGGCCTTTAAATAAAATGCCTTTTTTTATTTGTTGAAATGCAAAGAGAATTTGTAGCCACACTGCATGAACCAAAACTGAATTGCACAAAAATCTGATTGGACAGCTCATTTTGCCCTTGGACACAACAACAGAAAAGCGTTTGTTTAGACCCAGTCCATCTGTGACTTGCTAAAGTAGAAAAAAGTATGGGCTTTAGCGTCAGATAGACCTGGGTTTGAATCTTAAACTGTCATGTGAGGATAAAGCCTCTAAGGTAGTGCTAGCCAAGATAACTTTCTGCCATGGTAGAAATGTTCTATGCCTGTGCAATACAGCAAGGAGCCACTAGCTACATGTAGCTATTTAAGATTCGAAATCTGACTTCTGAAACTGTGGAGTTGAATATATATATACATACACACACATATTTTTTTCTTTTCTTTTTTTTTTTTTTTTTTGAGACAGAGTCTTACTCTGTCACCCAGGCTGGAGTGCAGTGGTATGATCTTGGCTCACTGCAGTCTCTGCCTCCCGGGTTCCAGTGATTCTCTTGCCTCAGCCTCTCAGGCAGCTGGGATTGCAGGCACAAGTTACTATATCAAGGTAATTTTTGTATTTTTAGTAGAGATGGGGTTTCACCATGTTAGCCAGCTACTCTTGAACTCCTGACCTCAGGCGATCGCCTACCTCAGCCTCCCAAAGTGCTAGGATTAGAGGCGTGAGCCACCGCACTGGGCCGAATATATATATTTTTATAAATTCATTTATATAGCCACATGGAGCTAGTGGCTACTTTATTGAACAGCATATCTCTAAGATAAAAATGAGTTGTTGCACCTCCTACCACTAAGAAAAAGTTGCACCTCCAATCACTAAGTTGGCGTCTTTGGGTTTTGGAGGTAGCATAGACTACACTTAGGACCACTACTCCAATCCATTTATCAGGTGACTCAGAAGGCTCCAGTTTTACATGAAATCCAGAGTAAGAAGAGGGGTTGCAACAAGTTGAGACTGTGGACCCATCTGTCCTCCTACTCAGGCTATATACTAAAAGTGACAGTAGCATATGAGAATGCTGGGTGGAGGACCAGGCAAACCGCAATAGAAGAGTTGTTACAGTGTCTCCTGGATCTTGAGAGTAAGGTCATGGCTTTTGTAGCACAGAGCACTTTTCTGTTTGAAAAGCAATGCCTGGCCAGGCGTGGTGGCTCACGCCTGTAATTCCAGCACTTTGGGAGGCCAAGGCAGGTGGATCATGAGGTCAGGAGTTCAAGACCAGCCTGACCAACATTAGCCAGACATAGTAGCAGGTGCCTATAATCCCAGCTACTCAAGAGACTGAGGCAGGAGAATCACTAGAACCCAGGAGGTGGAAGTTGCAGTGAGCTGAAATCACAACGCCAGCCTAGGGGACAGGGCGAGACTCCATGTCAAAAAAAAAAAAAAAAAAAAGCAATGACTGAGTACTAGCATCAGTAACTGTGTATCCAAAGCTGCCCATCATATGCTGAATCTTATTTGATCCACTGTGTCACAGTTGGAGTAGGTGCAAGACAACCCATTATTCCATGGAAAAGCTACCTTAAGGATCAGGTCCAAGTAGTTCAAGAAGGCACAAGTATATTTCATAAACAAGTAGCTCAGATCCCAAGTCACTTACCCTTATCACACTAATGCCTCTTCTAAAATTCAAACTTCTAATTTACAGAGGGTTCTCTATAACCAATTGTCAGAAGAGGAAAGAATTTAGGCTTGGTTCACAGATGGGTGGCATAATACATTGGTGCCAACTAAAAATGGACAATTGTTATTATAATCCCACTAAGGGGTACCTTTAGAGGACAATGGTGAAGGGAAATTCTCTCAGTGGCCAGAGCTGCTAGCAGTACACTTGGTCATTTAATTGTAATGGAATGAGATGTGGCTTCAGGTACAGACCTACGTAGATTCCCAGTAAGCGGTCAATGACTTGGCTAATTGTTGAAGGGCCTGGAAGGAATGACACTAGAAGGTCAAGAACAAGGAATTCTAAGGAAGAGGTATATAAATGAATTGATATGACTGAGCACAAAGTATTTGTGTCCTTGAGTCTCACATAAATACTCAGAGAATATTCCATGCAGAAAAGGTGATCAACGATTAAAGGGACAGAATGAATCTTTCTATGGATTGCCCCCTTTAGCAACCACTGTCGATGAAATGAGCCATGTGGCAGAAATGAAGACATTGAGTTGGCCTGATAGCATGGACTTCCTCTCACAAAGACTGATACAGCTACTCTCCTAGTAGAAGAGACTAATTCTGAGCCATCAAGATGGCACCATCCCTGGAGGCAACCTCAAGTTTAGCAGTAGGTTTACTACAATGGACCACTTCCATCAGGAAAGGGACTGTGATCTGGTCTAACTGAAATAGAAATCTACTTATGGTGTTAGTTTGCCTTCCCTTGTACCTCCCTCGGCACCACTATCTACTGGCTTACAGACTATCTGACCTATGTGTATTGTATTCCATTCAGCACTTCAAAACAAAATCTCAATTTGTGCCAAAGGAATGGCTACATGGATGCATGACTAAAGGACCCACTGGTCGTCTATGCACACCTTCATCAAGAAACCCTGTCTAGTAGAACAGTGGAAAGCCCTGTTAAAACTTCAGCAAAGGCAACAGCTCAAGAGTTCTGTTTTCCCGGTCCTCTCTGTCCAAGTCCAGCACAAGTCTTCACTCCTTCCTGCGAGACCCAAGGAAGCCCTCGCTCCCCATACATGACCAACTAGGGTCCTTCCTATGGCATGATCCGTGAAGTGCGGTCCAAAATCGAGAAGTACAATGAGAAGCTGGAGGAGTGGCTGGTGGAGTGGATCATAGTGCAGTGTGGCCCTGATGTGGGCCACCCAGACCATGGGAACCTGGGCTTCCAGGTCTGGCTGAAGAATGGCGTGATTCTGAGCAAGCTGGTGAATAGCCTGTACCCTGATGGCTCCAAGCCTGTGAAGATGCCTGGGAACTCACCCTCCGTGGTCTTCAAGCAGATGGAGCAGATGGCTCAGTTCCTGAAGGAAGCCAAGGGCTATGGGGTCGCCAAGACTGACATGTTCCAGACTGTTGACCTCTTCAAAGGCAAAGACATGGCAGCAGTGCGGAGGACCCTGATGGCTTTGGGCAGCTTGGCAGTGACCAAGAATGACAGGCACTACCATGGAGATCTCAACTGGTTTATGAAGAAAGTCCAGGAGCATAAGAAGGAATTCACAGAGAGCCAGCTGCAGGAGGGAAAGTATGTCATTGGCCTTCAGACGGGCAGCAACAGAGGGGCCTCCCAGGCGGGCATGACAGGCTACAGATGACCTCAGCAGATCGTCAGTTAGAGGAAAGAGGGCCAACCCTGAGCCCTACCCTCCCCCAACTCCTTAGTTGCAGCCATCCCGCTTAGTTGCAGCCATCCCTCCCTTCCAGCTGCCCCTGCTACCCCTACAGTCTCCCCTCTGGGCTAAGCAGGGAAGAAGCAGGCTAGGGGTAGCCTGGATGTCCTCCTTGGCAGCAAAAGCCTATTGAAGAAGAACAAGCCCAGCCTCCCCCTATCTTTTCCTGGAATACTTTTGGGGTTGGAACTCAAAACAGAAAAAAAAAGAAAAATACATCTATCTTTTCTCAAAAAAATAAAAAAGAATTCTGCTTTCCCCTAGGTTGTAGACTATATGCTGACAAAAGGCAAGTAATCTGGTGGTGCTGTACCCTAAATAGCAAGAATTTATGGATCTGGGAACCACAAGGTCAAAATAGAATTGAGTTCTCTTATCATTATTTCTGGAACTCACAGAACTTGTACTTTCTAATCATAGGTTTCACAAGCTTAGAGATTCCAATTCTGGAGGGATCAGATGGATGGCAGAATGCTCTGTCAGATGACACAGAAAGGTTCCTACTGAACTTAAAGCTATAACCTACCTACCTTTTTACTTAAAGTTTTTTATACCAGGAACTAACACACAAAAAAGATGTGAATGTCTTCTTAGGAATCATTGATCCTGATTATCATGAGAAATAACCCAGAACTGCTACTATACAACAGGCATAAAAAGGAACATGTCAGGAACCCAGGAAAACCCTGAGGTATCTCTGGGTAGTAGTTCGTTTGTTGGTTGGTTGGTTGGTTGGTTGGTTTTTTGACACAGAGTTTTGTTCTTGTCACCCAGGCTGGAGTGCAATGGCGCAATCTTTGGCTCACTGCAACCTCCACCTCCCAGGTTCAAGCAATTCTCCTGCCTCAGCCTTCCAAGTAGCTGGGATTACAAACCTATGCCATCATGCCCAGCTACTTTTGTATTTTTAGTGGAGATGGGGTTTCACCATGTTGATCAGTCTGGTCCTGAACTCCTGATCTCAGGTGATCCGCCAGACTAGGCCTTTCAAAGTGCTGGGATTACAGGGGTGAGCCACCAAGCCTGGCCTTCTCTTGGTAGTATTATGCATAGAAAATGCTCAGTTGTAAAAACCAGAGCCTGACAAGGGCAAGGCAACTATGAATACAAACCCTCAGAGATGAGGATCCACGTCATCCCAGCAGGCAGACAACTGAATATGAGGGAATTCAGAATAGATGGCAAAGAAAGGAGGTGATAGATACCTATTACAGCCTTGGGATCAGTTGTAGCAACAGGAATTATAGCTTCACTCAGCTCTTGATTGAAGTCTTTTCCAGATTATACTTAGTCACCGCCTTGAAGAGGACTCTTTGGTTGAGTGGACCTCTCCCTTTGGGAAAAAAAGGACAGCATGCTACACACACACACACACACACACACACACACACACACACACACACAGTTTATTATGGCAGCTGGATAATAGAGCACATAATGAGAGCAAATGAATTGATGTGAATAGTGCAAGGGGTGGACTGTATCATGTGCAGCCTACAGCTTATTTCAATATCTTGGCTGCATCTATTTCTGTCATTGCTGCCCTTGTTCCAGCACCAGTAGTCACTGCACGGACAAACATTGGTTGGACTCTGACTCATTTCATGTAGGTGCAACCTAACAATATTTTCACATGCCCACGCTAGGCACTTTTGCTTTTTGTCCAGTCAATGCTGAGAGATGAAATGGCATGAGGTTTGCTAGGTCCCAAGTAGGCACAACCCAGATGTGTAGAAGAACTAATGTACTTGAAAGCAAACATTTGACCAATGAGAAATTGGAGCTAGTGAATAAATTCTCCTCCCTTCCTCCCCTGAAAGAACTGACTTGAGAAGCAGTTGCCTTTATGGTCTCAGAAGAAAGTCCCATAAGATCAGGTAATAGTCTCACCTGATTCCAAGCATGACCAGCTCGATTCTTCAATCATGCTGTACAGGGTTAGGAAAATTCATGTCATGAAAAAATGGAATTACTGAGATATTCCTGAAATGCAGGTGTATAAGAAGACAGCTATGTTTAAACATCTTGTGAAGAACAGAGTTAATATGCATCTTTCCGCCACTTCAGAAAGTTAGCCTGTAACTCTTGCTTGCTGGTTGACTGTCAATTCCAACTCATCCATTCTTTAGGCCTAACCCAAGGCCTTCAGCAGCAGTGCTGGCAGATACACAGTGGTATCTAGAAAAGGAGAGAGCCATTAAGATAAGGGAATTATACTGACTAAGCACTGTGGCCTGTGCTACATGTCTTCCACATATTTATCGCATCTAATCTTCATAGGCAGGTATCATTATGATCTCTAATTCAGAGGAAAGAAAAGAAGCAGAGTTCAGATTAACATCACCCAGTTACTAAGTGGATAGGAATCAAACTCATACTGTTTTGACGAATGCAATTTCTCTAAACTGGATTCCTTTACTGAGAACAGAGCTGTGCTCAGGTATTATTGTTTTGTAATCTCATTTGACCGAAAGGAAAGGAAGGCTGGTACCCTGTAAAAAAGAAAAAAAATCACACACAAAAACTATCTTGGCAAAAGCAGGTGTTAAATACAGTTATAGGTAAAAGAGGAAAACGAGATGGAACAGAGAAAATCAAAACAATCTTGGGCTGCACTTGCCCAGATCGATGGTTCACAAACAGTGTGATATAGCACAGATATGTGTTCCAAAAAGTGGGTGTGTTATTAATTTGCGAGCAACATACCCAATACTTTTTGGCTAGCATGAAAGACATTCTATTCAGCAACTCTGCCAGATAGGCAGTGTGTTCAGTGGGTGGTGTGAGAGGCTATAGGGCAGAGCAACACTTGCTGTGAACCAGAAAGGATTGTATCCAGATCAAACAGGTGCTGAAGAAAGAAGCATTTGCTGGAACACTTGAGAACACTGTCTTCTGTGTATATAAGACAGAGTAGTTGGGGTAGTCAATATTTCTATCAAATAGCAACAGCATTGCTAAGAGACCAAGTGAGTACTGAAAAGAAAATTAAAATGTGAGACAAGATTGTTTTCTGTCCTTCAGACTGATCAGTAATGACTGATTTACTGGCTTATTTACTGTCATTACATGAGTCTTTTAATTCCTTCAAGTTATGCCACTAAAAATGCCACAAATATGAAAAGCATGAGAACATCTGTTTAAGAAACCAATTTACTTGATCAGAATTGCCACCTGACCTAAGCTGAGAAACAAATGGGAAACCCTGCCTGTTTAAGCACTTTTCTTACAAAAGCACTTATCCTCACCAATACAACCAAGATGAAAGTAAGATTAATAAGCTGTAGATCCACTTTCATGGGGCTTTCTAACAGTATCTGGCGTTCCTTTGGGACAGGTGACTCACCTGGACACAACTGGCCCAGATACCCTGAAAGATGGAAGGTATCACTCACTAAGAATGTATTTGGAACACAGAGAGCTAAAAATGAAATTCCGTGAGCCACGGGTGGCAGCCACAACATGCATTAGAAAGGACTTGGCGGGGGTTGGGGGAGGGCTTTAAAATAAGAAAGCCAGGATTTTGCTGTCTTGGCACTTCTCCCTCCATTCTGCCACACAAAAAGGAAGCCTGCAAAGTCATAAATGGCAGACCTCCATCAGCTGAAGAGCTGTGAAAGTAGACATCAAATCCCACAGGGTGTTCTTGAAACCAGGTATGACTCCTGATTAGGCAGAGACCTAGGAAGCTGTGCTGACCCTACAGGTGGGCTACAGCTCTTTCAGGAGGGTCTGCTGCAGTTTCCTTTGCTTGCTTTAACCACAAGGAAATCAAAGTTTCACCTGCTAAAGTCTTTCTGTCACGCTGTGGTCCTTTCATCAATATTTGAGGATGATGAGTTTCAGGACATGCTACCTCAAAATATGGCACCTTAGCATTAGAGAAAACAGCAAAAGCAGGAAAGTCATTCTCAATTTCCCCTCGCCCTTTCTCCCCTGAAGCAGGCCATAAAACCTAGCTGACATTTCTCTGAAGTAGGTCATAAAATCTTTATTCCAGTGGTGCCCATCCTATGCCCAGAAAAAAGGAACATCCTAATCCTCAGACACAGAGAAGCCAAGAAGAATCTGAACAAACAGCCACTTGCTAAATTCCGCCCAGTTTATTACCATTATTAGATCCTAACCCCTCTCTCCAATCATACTTCTCACCCTCAAACCTAAGCATAAAAATACACAGATTTCCCTGTTTCTTTGGAGTCTTCATTTCTGAAGGTTTCTGTGTCTCATAAAACTTGCATTAAATAAATTTGTGTGCTTTTCTCTTGTTAATCTTTTATTATGACCCTTGCAGTGGGTAAGGAAAAGATTTTATTTATTCTTCCACACAATGACGACAACTCAATATGCAGAATTGGCTTTCACATTTGGGTCTTGATGCTGACCTGAAAATAACAGTTCAAGTAACAGTTGAAAGCATCCCATGGTAAAAAGAAAATAATTTTTTTTCTCCTGAGGGCTTAGCTCACCAAGGTTGGATATGAAGTTAAGGGCCACAGAGCACTGGATGAAAATCCTAACTCCAACACTTACTGTTTTGTTAACTTAACTCTCTGAATTTCAGACTGGTCCTAGTTAAGTGGAGAAAATGACACCTGCCGTACAAGAGAATTCTGAGAATGATATTATGTAAAGAGTCCAGCCCAAAGACAGCACTCAATAAATGTTAATTATCTTGCCCTAATTGCAGTTAAATTCCATGCTTCCTTTAATAAGAAATGTAGTTGGGTATTTATTATCCCCATGTAATAGGCTGGAGAAATGGAGGCTGATAATGTGGCTGAAAGACAGCTGGTGAATAACAGAATTAAGAATTATCTCCAGATCATTTTGAAATTCCTAATGCTTTATTCCTTTGCTCTGAGACATAAGGTTTCGGTTCATTTATTCACTGATTGAACAAACGTTTTTCATTGCCTAATATATGCCAGATAGTAGAAATAATGGATTGAAAAGAAAACAGGCAAATCTCTGCCCTCGTAGAATTTATATTCCAGTGAATGGAGACAGATAATACTAAGTATGTACAATGGCAGTGGTGGGGCGTGGTGGCTCACACCTGTAATCCCAGCACTTTGGGAGGCCGAGGTGGGCGGATCACGAGGTCAGGAGTTCAAAACCCCGTCTCTACCAAAAATACAAAAATCGGCCTGGCGTGGTGGTGCATGCCTGTAATCCAGCTACTCAGGAGGAGAATTGCTTGAAACTGGGAGGCGGATGTTGCAGTGAGCTGAGATTGCACCACTGCACTCCAGCCTGAGCTACAGAGTGAGACTCCATCTCAAAAAAAAAATGTACAATGGTGACAAATGCTAGAAGGAAAAAGAAGTGGAATAGAGGACAGGAATGCACAATGTGTGTGCTAATTTAGAGCAGCCCATCAGGAAAGTGGGTTGATAAGCTGATGAGCAGACCTGAAGGAGTGAGAAGTGAGCCATGCAAATATCTGAGGGAAGAATATTTCTGACAGATGGAAGCACCAAATGCAAAGGCCCTGAGGTAGGTGTGTGCTGCATTTGTCAGAGGAATATCAGGATATGCGTGAAAGGAGAGATGCAGGGGGAGGCAGGTTTACTCAGGGCTTCGCAGGTGGTGGACAGCTCTTTGAATTTTACTCTTAGTGAGGTGGGAAGTCAGTGGATGTGTTGGGCAGAGAGTTAACATGATCTTAAGTGTTTAAAGGATCATTCTGGCTGCTGTGTGAAGAGACCATACCTATGGCAAGAGAAAAGCACAAGATCATTTCCTAATTCAGGGGAGAGGGGAGGGTGACTTGACTAGGATGATGATAGTGGTGGAGGAAAAGAGGAATAGTTAGGTTCGGGATATATTTTCAAATAGGCTCAACAGAATTTGCTTAAATTGGGCATTAGAGACAAAGGAAGAGATGTTAAGAATAATATCAAGTTTTTTTTATTTAAAATACCATAGAACACCACCAATGTTGGCTAAAGTATCAGCCTTTACAGAGAACGCTGAATTCATCATTTCCTGTCTCTAACTTTAGCTTTTTCATCTGCAAACATTTTGTGATGGGTCCAGAAGGACTTCGGCATCCCTTCACTCCAGCATCCTTCATGCCAGCAAATTTAATGTGATGATGGTGTGTCCTCTTTCCAGTTCTAAGACTCTCTCCTTCCACCCCCCATTTATCATTCTATTTCCCTCCTGTTTTCCTTTTTCCCGGTTCTCTTTTCCCATTCTACCTGCCTCTTCCAGAGTCAAGGAGAGCTGAGAAGACACGGTCAAAACTTGGCAGAGAATCACCCTGTTTCCTCTGGATCATGCTGGCCACATATTTTCAGTCCATCAAAAGCTAAGTCTTGAGCATCTATGATGCATTATGTACCCCAGGAAGACAGCTCATGCCCTAGGAACCCGTTGCTTCTCCTTGCATTAGTATCTTGACTCTTGCAGATCCCTCCAAAGGAACATAAGGGAAACAGAGTGCTGCAGAGCTGTCCCCTAAACCTGGTAAGTTTGGGCCACCTAAAAACACAAAAATTAGCCAGGCATGGTGGCACACAGCTGTAGTCCCAGTAACTCAGGAGGCTGAGGTGGGAAGATCACTTGAGTCCAGGAGGCAGAGTTTGCACTGAGCTGTGATCAGACCACCACACTCCAGCCTGGGTGACAGAGTGAGACATTGTCTCAACAACAACAAAAAATTCTTCTTATCTTCTTTGCCCCGAATGGCTTATGGAGCCCTCTCACATTCACCACACCATTTAATCCATCAGACGGCGCTATGAGAAAAGAGGGCAAGACAGAAATGATTGTCCCCATTTTCCTGATGGGAAAATTAAAATACATACAACTATTGCCCAAGGAAGTAACTGTTAATTGTAGGATGTTCACTAGAATGTGGGCCCTCTGGTTTTCAAACATAATGTTTTTTCAAAATAATAGCTGCCATTTATTGAGCATTATATATCTAGTATTCTGGGAATAGTTTATATATATATATATATATATATATTCTTATTCAGTGTTTACAAATGTCTAAGAAGTGCATGCATTGCCTCTATTTTTCAAATGAGAAAACTAACACTCAGAAGTGTTTAAAAAAATTGTCCATCAGATATTTATAGATATGACACTAAGAGATGTAGCCAAAATCAACCTCGCCCCATGGATGTTGTTGACTATTATATAAAGAGGTTTGGGGGTTGCAAATGAATTATTAGCAGCCTTTGGCACAGTTGATGACTCCTTCACTCCTATAATACTTTCTTCCCCCTGTAGTCATCTTCTTCCCCCCTCCTTCCTCACAGCCATGGCTTTTTGGTTTCCTGTGCTAGTTCCTTTTTCTCTACAATCATCTTAATTTTGGAGTCCCCAGTGGTGAGTCCTGCACCCTTTTTCTTCTTTCCCTGTGTGATTTTATCTATCCCCTTGGATTCAAATATAAACTATTTTCTGAAGACTCTCAAACTTCTGGTTCCAGCTTAGCCCACTTCTCTGAGTTCTAGATTTCTTCTATATCCAAATGCCTTCTTGGCATATCTGTTTGCCTGTCTCACTGACGCTGCAAACTTAACATTTCCAAAGTGGAACGATCAACTCCCTCTCATCCCATTCCTAATCACAGCACAGTCTTGTCTTTCTCTGAAAAAGATAACCACTGGTATAGTTACTAAAGCCAGAAGCCAGAATTCTTTCCCTTCTCTCACTTCCTGCAACCTACCAGCGAGTCCCACTGGCTCTGCTTCCAAAACGTGCCCGGCATCTCTCCAGTCCTCTGAGTTCCAAGTCACCATTCATTGCCACCTGTGCCTCTCACAGCTGCCCCACTGTACCCACTCTCAGTCCTCTCCCACCGGTCCTCTCCACAGTGATGCTTTTTGAAAATGGGAACCAGCTTGTGTCCCTCCCCTACCTTAAAGCCCTCAAAAGCTTCCCAAGGGCTTGGAAAATGTTTGAATACCTTGTCATGGATCCAAAGGCCTACTGAATGGGCTCCTACTTTTCTCTTTCCTTCTTTCCTTCATTATACTCTAGTCAGGCAGGCTTTCTAGAAGTTCTGCAGCCTTTCTCTGCTCTTCCCCGTCTCAACACTCTTGCCGTGACTCTGCTTGGAGAGCTCCCCTGTTGACTCTTCGCTTTGCCGGCTCTTTGGTTTCATCTTGAACACCTTCTCTTATGAGAAGCCTGCCTTAAACATGTTCCCCTGTAGTCTTTATCACAGCATCAAGTGTACTTTATCACACAACCACAACCTGTATTACCTAATTTATTTACGTATTGTTGGACCCCTCATGAGGGCAGAGATTTGTAGATCTTGCCACTGTCACAATACAGCATCTGTGTATATATATTTCCAGTACCTAAAGCTCAGTAAATATTAATTTAGCGAATGAAAGAATGCATAGGGTGAATCTCAGTTTCAATTATGCACACCCTTGAGCATGAATATGGTGCTTGGTTATGTTTATCATTTGTGTTTTGTGCTCTGCAAACTCAGGGAGGAGTCTCAGTGATGAAGTAATGTATTAAAGAGCTGTGGTCATGACCTAACCTCTATTAAACAAGAACAATGAGGACAAGTGATATTGACCCAAAAGAATCTAGGCCGTTAGGTGCCAACATTTTTTGGCTTTTTTATTTCCTTAGGTATGTAAGAGACTTGAATTTCTGAGAAGCCATCCAAAGTATAACCATACATTACAAAATCCATTTTGCTTATCCCTTAAAGACTTGTCATGCTCCATTTCAATATCAGCCAGACCTCTCATCAGCATTTGCAGGGCTGGAGGCCGTATCTGATCCAGGCTTTCATGTTCATCTCAAAAGTAGGCAAATATGTAATCATAATAACCATTTGTCTTATGTTGAGAGCCTACAGTGTGACAAATACTGCCAGGTACTAGGTGCTCTGAATGTTATCCCTATTTAATCTCCACCATAAACTTATAAGGATAATTTTATGTCTAACTAATAGATAAAGAATCTGAGGCTCAGAGAAGTCACACTACTTACTCTTACGTCAGGCTTTCAGCTGGTAAGAGACAGAACAGAGACTGAACCCAAGTTTTCTTATTCCAAAGTCAGCATTATTTAAACTCCATTATATTTTCCTTTTAAAAAAAAAAATCACATCCATGTATTTGCATTAAATTATTTCAATTATCACGTACACTGCATAAAATTTTCTGATCAACTGATGAAGTATGGTTCTCTTTAAAGCGGCAAAGCTTTCTGGGTATCTACTATTCCTCCAGGGTGAAATCCTAGCCATGATGCTGTAACAGAGAATAATCTTAATTTGCCTTCTCTGGGTAAACAGCTGGCTCACAGAGATTACAGACTGCTCTTGCCTAAAGTCTCCTTGAAAAGAGAATGAATCTACTTCAGCTCTAGTCCTCACACTGTGATTTGTGGAGCCCAAGGGTTCCATGAAGATACTTCTAGGGTCCCTACAAAAGGGGAAAAGGATACCACTTATTTCATTGTCTACCTGTTTTCTGTTTGGGGCTTTAACTGAAGATTTCATTTAACATGTGAAAACCACTGCCCTTGAGGAAATAAAAAAAAAAAGAAAGGGAAGGAGGGAGAGAGGGAGGGAGGGAAGGAAGGAAGGAAGGAAGGAAGGAAGGAAGGAAGGAAGGAAGGAAGGAAGGAAAGAAAAAGAAGGTGAGAGTCCAGAGTTTTCTGGTTCTTGGAATGGTTTACACAAACAAGACATTCTGAACCCATACCTGACTGAAACACAGGGAGAGACAGAAGACCAGTCGGGGAGGCTCCTTGTCAAGGAAGGTGGAAGAGATATGTTCCAGCCCTAGGAAAAAGTTAGCTACAACGTCTAACGTAGGTGCGAGGGAACAAGAGCATGACCTTTTTTTAAACAGTCTGGCTCTATTGCTGGGCTGGAGTGCAGTGGCACAATCTTGGCTCACCGGAACCTCTGCCTCCCAGGTTCAAGCGATTCTCCTGCCTTAGCCTCCTGAGTAGCTGAGATTACAGGTGCACACCACCACACCCAGCTAATTTTTGTATTTTAGTAGAGACAGAGTTTTACCATGTTGGCCAGGATGGTCTTGAACTCCTGACCTCGTGATCCACCAAAGTGTTGGGATTACAGGCATGAGCCACTGCACCCAGTCGAGCATGGCTTTAAATAAAGACACAGGAAAACTACTAGACCCTTGTTTTTGTAAACAGTTACTAAGATGACACTAAAGTAAAAGTTCAACACAATCTCATGCAAACAAGGTGAGTGGTGCTCTATCTCCAGAAAGCTAACAATATTGTAAAATCCTTGATTACAGTGTAGAGATGCTGGACTGCCAGCATTTTACTTTTATGTTCTTTTCCTTTTAGATATAAGGTCTCACTGTGTCATCCACGCTGGACTCAAACTCCTGTGCTCAAGCAATCCTCCTGAGTACCTGGGACAACAGGCACACACTACTGCACCTAGCCTCACCCGGCTTCACTTATGTTCTTAAGTTTAGTTTTTCTTTTGTAATTGAACACCCAGTTGTCCCCCTTAAACCCAATGGATGACCGCTTGTGACTTTCAGTATCTTTAATGGCTTTTCATTTTCCATTTTGTTAAGGAAAACATCACTTCCAGAATGGAAGTCCTCTCTTCTCACACACCTATTAATGTGGTCCAGAAAGTGGTCGCAAGCCTACTGCTCTTCTGTAACCATACATTCTCTCTAGGTAAATTCCTTTAGTCCCATGTCTTTAGATAATTTTTTTTTTGAGACGGGGTCTCACTCTGTCACCAGGTTGGAGTACAGTGGTGCGATCTCAGCTCACTGCAACCTCCCCTTCCCAGGTTCAAGTGATTCCCCTGACTCAGCCTCCCGAGTAGCTGAGACTACAGGCACGCACCACCTCGCCCGGCTAATTTTTTTTGGCATTTTAGTAGACACGAAGTTTCACTATGTTGGCCAGGCTGGTCTCGAACTTCTGATCTCATGATCCCCCTGTTTCAGCCTCCCATAGTGCTGGGATTACAGACATGAGCCACCGTGCCTGGCCTAAACAATTTGTATGCTCTACGGCCCCTTATGGCTTTATTGCCAATCCTGATCTTTCACCGAAACTCCCTTGCTGATTAAGTATCTGACATCTCCATGGTGTACACTCAGATGATTGGGTGAGTATATAGTAGATATAGGGTATCTCAAACTTAAAATGCCCAAAACAATGTTTCTATTCCCTGAAATTTGATCAACCTCAGTTTTGCATCTCAGCAAATGACTACACCACACAAACAAAAAGCCCTTGGAGTCATCCTTGCCTCCTCTCTCTTCTTCACACCCCATATCCAATGTCGGCTTTACCTCTAAAATCCGTAGTATTCCTCCACTTCTCTCAGTCTCCTCTGCTCCTGCTCTAGTCCAAGCCACCATTTCTCCCTGGATGAGAATCAGCAGCCTCCTAACTGGTCCGTCTGCTGCTCTTGCCCACCCCCATACAGTCTGCTCTCTAGACAGCAGTCAAAGCAAATGTTTTTAAATGCAGGCTGGGCACAGCAGCTCACACCTATAATCCCAGCATTTTGGGAGGCCAAAGTGGGAGAATTTCTGGAGTCCAGAAGTGTAAGATCAGTCTGGGAAACATGGCAAAACCCCATCTCCACAAAAAAGAAAAAATTAACCAGGCATGTTGGCAGGCACCACCTGCAGTCCCAGCGACTCAGGAGGCTGAGGATAGTGTGAGCTGTGGTTGTACCACTGCACCCCAGCCTGGGTGACAGATCAAGGTCTCGCCTCAAAAAAAAAGCAAACAAACAAATTAAAAATGTAAATCAGACCATGTTACTCCGCTGCTCACAACTTTCCAAGGGTTTCCAATTACACCAAGAATAGAATCCAAGCTCCTTACCATGGTCTAGGACAGAGTTTTTCAAAGCAAACCATTTACTAGATTGTGAATCCAATGTACTGGGTAAAGATCAGCATTTTAAAATAAAATAAGACAGCAAATATCAAAGTTACCATGTGTAGTAAGGATAAGTATTATTTTATAAGGGCTGGGCACAGCGCCTCACGCATGTAATCCCAGCACTTTGGGAGGCTGAGGCAGATGGCTTGAGCACAGGCATCCGAACCAGCCTAGGCAAAATGTTGAAAGCCTGTCTCTACAAAAAATACAAAATGAGCCAGGTGTAGTGGTGTGGGCCTGTCGTCCTAGTTACTGAGGGGAAACGAGCTGAGGTGGGAGGACCAGCCCCAGAGGCTGAAGCTGCAAGTGAGCTGTGATTGGGCCACTGCACTCCAGTCTGGGTGACAGAGCGAGACCCATCTTAAAAAATAAAAGTATTATTTCATGAAGTTTCTCTCTCAGATATGTGTGTGTGCTAGACTGTGATGGAAAATAAATTTCTTCGTCTGGTGTCACATTAAAAGAGTTGATAGGGCTGGATGTGGTGGTTCATGCCTGTAATCCCAGCACTTTGGTAGGCCAAGGCAGACAGATCACGAGGTCAGGAGTTCAAGACCAGTCTGGCCAACATGGTGAAACCCCATCTCTACTACAAATACAAAAAAAAAAATAGCTGGACATGGCGGCTGGCACCTGTAATTCCAGCTACTCAGGAGGCTATCGCAGGAGAATTACTTGAACCTGGTAGGCGGAAGTTGCAATGAGCCGAGACCATGCCATTGTACTCCAGCCTGGGTGACAGAGAGACTCTGTCTCGAAAATTAATAAATAAATAAATAAATAAATAAGTTGAAGGCCATTGCCCTACAAGACCCTAATGATCTATTTGCTCATATCTCCCACCTAATCTCCCACTCCATCTCCTGCTCACTCAAATCCTTTAATCCCACCAGCCTTCTTAGTGTCTCCAAAGAAGCCAGGCTTCTCCCCACCTTGGGCCCTTGGCTCTTGTTTGGAATGCTATACTTCCAATTATTTGCATTGGATGGATCCTTCTTATCCAGGTCAAGTCACTGCTTAGGAAGCCCTTCCTCTGACTGTTCTAAAGCAGGGCCACCCACTTCTCTATCGTATCACCCAGTTGGATTTTCTGGTGATGCTGACCATATTTATTTGTCTGTCCATTGTCTTTCTCAGCCCTCCTGGCATAGCCACAGGACCTTGGGACATTACCAAGGACTTTGACTGTCTACCACAGATTCCCTGCCCACATATAACAGTGAGTCAATAAATATTAGTTGATGGATTGTTGAATGAAAAGTGAAATTGCTTGTACATGTGTTTTTATAAAATAGGGACATGCCATAATAAAATGCTTAACTAATTGTCCTAATGCTGCTGAGAAAACAAAGTTGCTGCTGCTGCTGCTAAAACTGCACAGTGGCTGGCAGGCAGTGCCCTGTGGGATAGCCTGATGTTTCCGTTGTCAGCTGATTGATGAATGCTTCAATTTAGTGTGCAAAAGTTCATTTCTTGGCATGCAGTGTATGAAAATGCAGATTAGTTGACATTGAGCATTTAATAGTTAAGAACATTCTCATAGTATTTGCCTAGTGCCCTATGGTTCCTGGCAACAAGAGCCAAAAAAACCTTTAAAAACCACGTCTTCATCTTCAGCTATAGTGGAACCAGAAGTAAAATCTGCTTCTAACACCTTCAGTCCCGAATGAAGGAAGAGGAACTCAAGAACGCAAGTAAGTAGTGGCAACTGCTAGGAGTGGCAAGATGGGAGCGGGGTTTGAGTGGAAACTGCAAGACTCTTTGAACTGACTGCACCATGGACTGACTACACCGTGGTGACCTCTGTGACCCACACATACACCAGGTGGCCTTCTGGAGCCAGACCACAAAAGGAGAAGAATAGTAGCTCCTGCAGCAACTGATTAACTGACCTCGCACCATTCCACCATTGCTCCTGCCTCACCTGATAAGCCAACCTTGTGACACTGGACCTTGGACCTTGTGACATCCCCATACCCTGAGACACTCCCCAGCTTGCAAAAAACTGCCCTGAATGCTAACTTCCCATAGCCTACCCCAAACTTATAAAACCAACTCCTATCCCTCCGCCCTCCACTGACTCTCTTTTTGGACTCAGCCCACTTGCACCTGGGTGAATAAACAGACTTGTTGCTTAACAAAGCCTGTTTTGGTGGTCTCTTCATTCAGAGCACACCTAACAGAAACTGCACTGAGGGAGTCAGGTTCAGGGGCTACACAGCCTATCCACCAAAGTCCTCCCAAAGGTTATTAGGATTATTGTCTCGATATTTACTTCCAGATGTCTGATCAAAAAGGGGCTTGTGTGCTGAGCTAAGGAATTTGAATTTTCTTCTAAGTGCTGTGGGGAACTTTAGAAGGGTTTTAAGCAGGAGAGTGACCTTTTGGGGTATCTCTTAAAAAGACTTCCCAGCTGCAGTGAGCAGGGGAGGGGAATTGAGGGTGCACACACTTGACAGTGGGAAACACTGCAG
>PVKP010015680.1:0-49375 GCA_004027715.1 Plecturocebus donacophilus | reverse complement strand
AATAGTCTTTGGGCTTGCAATTAATTGGTTTTTGATGAAAGGAAGAGGCTTCTTGGCTTAAAATGGTTCCCTGGATTGATTATAGTTGCATCTTCAAGAATCTTGAAGAATGTGTTTGTGTGAATACTGGCATTCAGAAGTATAAACATTCATTTCAGTCACTCATATGACTATCAATATGTTTAAAAAATGATAACACATCTGAACAATTTAGTATAACAAATGTATTTTTAGATTTTTAAAATCTTTTATCTTTATCATCTTCCAACAAAAATTTATAACTTTGATCACAGATAAAAACTACATTAAAATTTGCCTCTTAAAAGTAGTAAGGGAGACTTCCTATGTCCTATGAGAGCCAACTTGTCCTTCAACTATCTAGCAAGTTACCAAGCCTTTGCGGATCTCACCACTAATTTTTGATGGCCCCCAGATATCTTGCTACCTTTGGTCAATGACTAGCAGAAGTTGGCCTGCAAATATGCCAGCCCTCTTACCTTTAGGTAAGACAGCTCTGTGTACAGGAGTTAATGACCAGTTGCCCACATTAGTAGCACCTCAGATATATGCAACACATATTTTCTGTAGTATTAGGTTGGTGTAAAAGTACTTACGGTTTTTGCAATGACTTTTAATGTCAGAACCACAATTATGTTTGTAACAACCTAATAGATCACAAACATGGCCACGAGTTTCTACACTCTCTATATCCATACACTTGCAATGTGACTTGGTAGCTCCTCCTACTAAGAAGTAGAATCTTTCTCTATTCCTTACGTCTGAGGTAAGCCATGGGACTTGCTTTGGTCAAAGGGAGAGTAGCAAAGATGACACAAAATAAAATGTGCCCTCTTGCTGCTCCTGGAAACTTGAGCTGCTATGTGAAGCCGTGTAAAGCCTGGTTTAGCCTTTTAGGTATAAGGACACATGGTTCAGTCTCCCCAGCCACCCTAGCAACAGTTAGCTAACCCCTAAAGAGTGTAAGAACCCAAATGATTGGCTGTTGCTCACATTTACACAAGTGAGCCCAGCTCAGTCCTGCAGAAAAACCATCCAATGGAACCTACCCCAAACTGCTGACTCTAAGAATTGTGAACTAAATAAAGTTGATTTTGGCCACTCAATTGGGAGTGGTTTGTCATATAGCAAATTTAAATGATATAGCTCTTCACTGGATTGAAATCTCCTGCATAGAGAGTGAAACTGAAGAGGGAGAACCTGAACTTGTTAGGTATAAACAATTTGTCAGACATAGTTCAGGGGCTTGTTATTTATTATTTCCTTCAAACTCACAAAGTAAGTATTAACCATTTCCATTTAGAAATAGAAAAATGGAGACCAAGGGAAATTATTAAGTTGCCTAAGCTTGTAAGTGGTAGACCCAGGATTCTAAATTAGGTCTGTTTTGTTCTGCTGAATTTTACTTTGCCGAAAAACAGACTTTGAATTAAGGATTCAGGTACAGGTAGTTTATTTGGGATGTGAAAGGAGAGTAGGAAAATGAATCAGGAAGAAAGGCAGAAAATGAAGAGAACTTATCTAGCAAGTTACTAATGTGGACAACTGGCCTTTAACCCTTCTATGCAGAACCGTATCACTTAAGGGTAAGGGGGCTGGCATATGTGCACACCAACTCCTGCTAGTCATTGGTTGAAGGTAGCTAGAGGGCAGTGGTGTATACATGTGGGGAATTCATCATCTAGCACCACATAGACTCGGGGTTCTGGGTTTTGGCAGTCATAAATACCACCCAAGCAGTGAGATTCAGATGCTGGCAGTTGTACTTGATGTGTGCTGATGTGGTCAACCCAGAGGAGTAAGAATTGGTCACTATAAGGATCTCTGTAGCAGCCTTCCAAGATCAGGCTCTTTTTGTTTTGGTTGGTTGTTACCATTTCTTCATTGCCATAAAATTATTCTGCTACAAGAACAGGGACACAGAGAAAGAGGGACATGGACAGAGAGGAGGACACAGAGGGAGGGGACACACACACACACACACACACACACATGCACGCACACACACGCACAGAGAGAGAGAGAGAGAGAGAGAGAGAGAAACAGAGAAAGTAATGATTACTACCTAAAATATCTGGTGGTTTAAGTCCAGCAAATTTTCTGTGGCAGAAATTGGCATCTTTGGGCTCTGAGTGAGTTGGCTGAAAGCAGTCAACCATGTACCATTAGTAACAAGGGATAGCAAACAACCAGCAAGAGAAGAGCATATACTTCCTGCTTTCCACTATTTTTCTTTCAGTCCGGCAACTTTAAATATAGTTGATACAATTAGCTTATTTATGTATTTATATCTCCATCATTTCATTTTGGCAACCAATCTATAAAGAGAAGGCTTACCATGAGCACTGAAATTACCATGAGCACTGAAGAAGGCTTACCTTACCATGAGCACTGAAGAAGGCTTACCACTGGGCACTGAAATTCTCTACTGAACCCAACACACATGGTGTCTATACTTAGGAGTGAGCCAGATGCAATGCCTTTCTCATATTTAGGTGAGATCCTTGTATTAGTCATCTCTGGCTGCCATAACAAGACATCCTATCACAGACTGAGTGGCTAAAATAACAGAAATTAAATTTTTCATACTTTTGGAGGTTAAACTTCCCAGATCAAGGTTTCAGCAGGTTTGGGCTTTCTCCTTGGCTTGCAGATGGCTGCCTTCCAACTGCGTCTTCACATGGCCTTTCCTCTGCACGTGTGTCCCTGGTTTCTTTCTTCTTACAAGGACACCAGTCATACTGAATTAGAGCCTCATATCTACCAGCCTCATTTTAATTTAATCACTCTTTGACGGCCTTATGTCCAAATTCAGTTACCTTCTGAGAGACTAGGGTTTGGGACTTCAATGTGTAAATTTTGGGAGGATACAATTTAGTCCAAAATGCTTGTATATAATTCTACTTTATTAGGAAAACTCCAATACATCAGTTAAAATACTTGCTGCTTCATTTAGTCACTTAGGTGATGGAAACTGCATCTGAATACTATGCTCTTCCTTTTCTTCCATCCTTCTTAGCAATAAAAAGTATTAATGATAGGTATTGGATTAATAAGTTACCACTTCTGGGGAACTTTCAGAGAATTTTAGAGAAATTCAGCCTCAGCTGAAAGAAATGAATACAATCTCAGCTTCTGTGACAGTTGGAGAAGAAAAATATTTTGCCATGGGAATAATTTAAAGCTCTCCAGAGGACATTATCTATGAAGGCTTCACTCCACAGGTCAGAACTGATGACTTGCATTGGTTCTCCAGACCTCTGGAAACCTGAATGAAGGGACTAGGGGCTTATATTACAACCCAAGTCATTGAGTTTTATATCAGAGGCATTTTCTGACTAAGGTTTATTGGTTACTAATTGGTATGTGTTAACCAATAATATTATTGTTGAGGTTCTTGTTGCTAACCTGAACTTAGAGCTTCTGTGAAAGTCCTTCTTCATTAGGCTCTGTTGTCAATAGTGTATGGACAGATTATTAGGTTAGTGTTGTCCAGGCTTATTAAGGAAGGAGGTGGGAGTCTTATTTCTGGAGTTCTCTGGCATATTATTGTTTGTATCAATTTTCTTAGACACAGAATAGTACTGGGAAGGTGGGGGATGGTCACCAAGTGTCAACTTTAGCTATTAAACATATTTCTTCATTTTTGTGAAATTAAAATCCCAAACTAAAGTTGACTTATTTTTAAGTAGTGATCAAATATAAAATAAAACAATATTTTGTAAAAATCTTGCCATGGGAAGAAGGACTATTGACATTAAATTCTATCTTGTTTATCAGTAAAAAAAAACTCTAGTATATGCTTTTAGGGTATGATATGTAACTTTTTTTTTTTTTTTTGAGATAGAGTCTTGCTCGGTCACTGAGACTGAAGTGTAGTGGCACGATCTTGGCTCACTGCAACCTTCACCTCCTGGGTTCAAGTGATTCTCCTATCTCAGCTTCCCAAGTAGCTGGGACTACAGGTGCTTGCCACCGCGCCCGGCTAATTTTTATATTTTTAGTAGAGGCAGGGTTTCACCATGGTGGCCAGGCTGGCCTCAAACTCCTGACCTCAAATGATCCTCCCACCTTGGCCTCTCAAAGTGCATTTCCTTTATATGCCTACTATAAATGCTTGTAATTTATTACACTTGAAATTTGCCTTCACATTACAGCAATAAGGAATAAAAATAAGAGGGGTCACATGCTAACCAATATCTATCAGCTCTTTAGCCCAACTTCATTCATTAGATTTGCTTTAGAATAAGGTGCTGAAGGAATAAGACATGAGACAAGCAAGTTTTGATGAAAGAGGGGAATTGGAAGTGTGGGGTATTATGTAGAAAAACAGACTTAAGAGGGTCATCAGAGTGGGTTTAGCTGGCATTGAATGCCTGAGTGTAGGCTGCTAAAGAGAAAAGGATTATCAATGAAATAAATTATAAATTAATATTTAGTCACACCACAATTTTGTGTCTGGCTCAGCAATTCTAGACTTCCTTTCCAGGTAAAAGTGAAGGTCAAAGTGGAAGTGCTCTTCGTTCATCCAGAGCTTCACCTTCAGTCATCTCTCTTAAGACTTTGTCCTCCAGAAATTCACCCTAATGAATGAGTGCTGGGGTAATAGCTTCCATTCTTTCTAAACTATCTCTTTGAACTTGTTTTTCTTGCACCTCTACTCAAGGGTAAGAGGTATGTCTTTGTCTGCTAGTAGCTTTTGAATATAATCAACATCAGAGCATATTAATCAGTGATAAATATGTGTCTCAAAGCAGGAATTTGTGGAGAGAGCATCCAACAAAATGAATTCTCCATATAGCAGGCAGTTGTCTTCACAGTGATTTGTGAAACGCCATTGAAATGACCCTGTTCCCAAATTCTCTCCTCCCTCCCACATAGTATCAAATCCCAATCATTAGAGATTAGTTTCTCTAGATTAAAAGACATGAGGTTTCTGGGAGTTCCCTTTGAAAATTAAATCCCTGAGATGGGAGGTGAGGCAGGTTGGGAGGAGGTGTTTTGTACAAATGAATTTATTATCGACCAGCAACTCAGTTCTGAAACAGGGTAAAGGCAGCGATAGATGCAAAATATGTGTTGATGAGCAAAGAAGGGCCAAGTTCAAAGACTGTGGTGCCCTATGAGAAAGGAAAAGCAGAGTGTTCTACAGTGAGGAAGGGAGTTGAGTTAGCTAGAGCTTATATGAACACCCAGGAGGGAGGCACTTGACCTGGTTTTTGACAAGCCTGGAAAAAAGAAATGAGAGAAATTGAAGAACAATTTCACTTAATTTACAATTTGGCAGAGGGTTGTTCCTGTTTATGATAATTTAACTAGAGTGAAATCTGTCATCTATTAACAGCTACTAGGAGCCAAGTATTATGTTAGATGTGTTCATTTTTTTTTTTTTTTTGAGATGGAGTCTCGCTCTGTCCCCCAGGCTGGAGTACAGTGGCACGATCTTGGCTTACTACAACCTCTGCCTCCCAGGTTCAAGTGATTCTCCTGCCTCAGCCACCTGAATACCTGGGATTATAGGTGCCTGCCCCCATGTCTGGCTAATTTTTTTTTGTGTGTGTGTTTTTAGTAGAGACAGGGTTTTACCATGTTGGCCAGTTTGGTCTTGAACACCTGACCTCAAGTGATCTGCCTGCCTTGGCCTCCCAAAATGCTAGAATTACAGGCATGAGCCACTGAGCCTAGCTAGATGTGTTCATAATTTTAATAAAATGTGTTGTGCATTATTCTCAATAACTTTACATATATCAACTAATTTGATTTTCAAGCATCCCTGTAAAATGGGAAGCTGTTACTATTAACTTCCCATTTTACAGAGGAAGGGACTGAGACACAGAGAGATTAAGTAATCCCAGATCACATAACTGGGAAGTGGCAGAGCTTGGATTTGGACGCATGCTCTTTAGTTCTGTAGTCATCCTCTTAACCACTGCACTATTCTATTGTTCATGAACATTATTTCTTTTAGGAATGATATATGCTACTTGTTAAGCTTGTACCTTCATTGAAAAGCTGTTTATGGAACTAGGTGCTAGGATAGGGAAGCCATTGTCCCAGTTTGCTTGCAACTGAGGGGTTGCCTGGAAGGTAGGACTTTTAGTGCCTAACTGGGACAGTCCCAGGCAAACTAGTATCGTTATCACCCCATGCTAGGAGTATGATTGTAACGAGAATAACAATAAGACCTGCCCTGAGAGAATTTATAGTCTGGTGCCAAATAAAATTATACATTTAAGCATGTGTCTAAAATAAAAGACATGGTCTATAAGAGCAGGTAACAGAGTTTCCATGGAATGCCACCTGTTGTAACAGAAGCAGAAGGATTAATTGTGTTTATTATATCTGTCTCCTGATCTAAGAGGAGACAGGGCAAGTGTGAGTTAATTTTTCCCCTTGGAGTGATTTATATTCTTATCACATGTTAAAACCAGAGAAGAGTAACCAGTAATCAAAACTTATACCACTAATGTCTCATTTATCTCAAAGATGCATTTATATGACTGTTTAAGCCTGATGTGTTGCACTTTTAAATAATTATGCACAGTGCATGTGTATTTTTTAATCCTGTTTAGTTTTTATAATTTACAGCTGCAGAGAACTCCAGGAGCTGTTTTTAAAGAGGATTAAGGTACTGCATCAACAAGCCTCCTTTTCTAATCAGCAAAATCCACTGTAGCCATAGAATTAAAATTAAATATCATTATATGTTTCCCAAGAAGTTTAGGAGAATCTGCAGGTTAAAAAACAGAAAGATTAAATGCAGCAGGAATGTGGCATGTGAGAATTCCAAGGGAGAATCTCTTGTGGATTTGTGTAATTGAAAGCAGACCTGTGGATCTTCCAGAGCCTACCTGGTGACTTCTAAGGAAAGGATGGAAGCTCTATCAAAAGACAACCGTCTTTCAGCTCCTGTTTATTTTCAGGACAGCATTGGTTAGTCATGTGTAACTGAGAAAAAATGGAACTGGTAGGCACTTTAATTGCAGGTCAAGTGAGGTACAGAATAAATAAAAGTCAACTTGGGCTCATATTTTAGATTAGTAGCCAAATAGGAAGAAAAAAGTCTTAGCTTCAAGGAATTAATAGAGAAAAAAGAGGTCCTTTCAGCTGGTTTGGAGACAATCTTTTAACCCAAATCATAGAACCAGCTCTGTGTTAAAGATCTAGCCCATCCTTTCAACAAGAGAGGATTCTGGTGCAGGAGCAGTGAAGTGTAGTAGATAGGAGGCCAGATTCTGGAACTGGCCTGTCTTGGTTTGAGCCTCTGTGTTGGCATGATCCAGCCAGGTAACTGAATGTTACCTGGCTGGATCATGCCAACACAGAGGCTCAAACCAAGTGTTTCTGAATGTTAAATGGTAGGTGGAAAATGCTATATAAGGGATACAGGAGGTCCGCACAGCAAGTCTGTGGGGAGACTGACTGGTTATCAAGGTTGAACTTTACAAGACACACAGTCTGCAGAGCAAGGAAGATATGCAAGTGGCCCCGGTGAAGTGGGGTGTGGGGAACCATACTGAAGACTTGCTAATGGGGGTTGTCCAGGCCAGCAATGAGAGCAGTAGCTTGTCATTCTGTGCTTTCGTTTCATCTATATCTTCAATGAGTGGCTTTCGGGGTACTGGAAACTACTTGTTGAAGGCAGCCTCATTGAAAATAGTCTAGGCAACTCAACCAATTGGTAAGGCAATTTTAAGGAATCAATAGGAGTGAATTTGACAACTTTTTATGCATGGTTTTGTATTTTCCATTTTTTTACATTTTACAGTTTTACTTATTCAGTTTCTTGTCTAACCTGTTGTAATGAATATTTTAAACTGTTTATTATACTTATACGATGGAACACAGTGGAGATCATTAAAAGTGATGTTTTGCAACACATATTACGCAAAATGATAGATTCATTAATTCATTCATTCATCTACAATCATTTACTGAGGGCCTACTATGTGCTGGACACTATGGAGACAAGAGACCCAGCAGCAAAAAAGGCCTCTACCTTTATGAAGCCAACATTCTTATTGTGCTGTTGGTGGGAAGACAGACACAACCAAGTAAACAAATAAATAAACAAGAAAGAAAGAGGGCAATATAATAGCGTTTTAAGTGGGGGATTGGGAGAAACATGATTTTAGATTGGGTGATCAAGAAAGGTAGTTCTGAGAAAGTGGTGTTTAAGTCAAGGCCTACAGGGTGAGAAGGACCCAGGCCTGCAAAGAGCTGGGGGGATGTTTTTCTTTGCAAAAGTAACAAATAAGTGCAAAGGTTTGGGGCAGGAAAACTGGCAAGACAGATGAACAGAAAGTGGGTAGGTGTGGCTGAAGTATTAATATTCAAAAGGCAGAGGATATGAGATTATGTTGGAGAGGTAGGCTGGCCATGTGGAAGCTTGTAAGCCATGGTGAAGAGCTTGATATCTATGCTACCCTATTTAAGGAAAAGAAAAAGATAAAAATGGCATGCCTGGAATTAGTCCATATAAAAATAGTATATTTGTGCATTTAGAATCTATGGAAGGGAGATACCACCAAAGAATTAACATGAGATTGATTAGTCTGGGATAATTTTACTATAAACGTTCTTTTTGTTTTTCTGTGCTATCTGATTTTTTTTCTTAATTAATCAATTATTTTTCTTATAATAAGGAAAACAACCCTAAGAAAGAAACAAAACACATATGGGCTTTAAAAAATTTAAAACATTTTTAAAGTATCATTCATTTCTAGACAATTACGGTTGTTCTGATTGTTTGACAAAATGTAATGACCTCTTAAATTTAAAAAAGTTCATACATAAAGATACTTGTGCAAATTTTCATAACCAAAAAACTTGCACAAATCCATGAAATATTGAATATTTGGATTATTTCCAATTTTAATTTTGCTCAAAACAGAGAAGACTAACAGGCTAAAATAAGTTAAAATGAAAATGCATATCAGAAAAATACCCATTTTTGGATAACAGTGCCCTTGTGATCAAGTTGCTTTATCATGTCACATATTCTGAGAAACTGAATTGAGCCACTTAAGAGAGAGAATGGGAAATTTGAGCAGGAGATCTTAGGACTTAGGACTTAGTCAAGCAGTTGAAGATACAATCTGGGTTCCCAGCCTAGCAATGACCTGGTATGTTTGGAAGGGAAACTGAAGAAGGAGTAGGTGAGAAGAATTCTGTGTCCACAGGCTATATGGGATTCATAACATTTTAGTTCAGTGGTTCTGAAACTTTTTTGTCTTTGTATCCTTCACACTTTTAAAGATTGAAGACCCCAAGATCTTTTATTTATGTGGGTTATATCTATTGATATTTATTAAATTAGAAATTAGAACTGAGAAATCTTGAAGGTGTTCATTTGTTAATTCCTTTAAAAAATATCAATAACAATCTTATTACTTTCACCCTAACCATGAAAAAGTTAAAAGCATGTTGATAACATGCTTTGAGATCTTAAACCAAAATACCATGTGAGCTTGGTTTCTAAAGTAAAGCCTTAAAAATTACATTTCTAACTAAGTTATAGAGGTATTTCATAAGAATCTTGCTTCCTTTGGGTAATTGGCATGAGTATGATTGTTCTATCTGAATTCAGTATAACATTTTTTTTTTTAATTGGGTATATCGGTAATAAAATGCCAAGAATGTCTTTGATGAACTTCCTTGGAGAATGTCGTGTGTTTTTTGCTTGAATGCTACCTGTGGTTGAGGCTTGTCTCTTGTTGAATTCCCAAGAAAATTACATGCATAATGAAGGAAGACCTCCAACTCAAGAAGTGGCATGATGGGCGTTGTGATTTTTAAAACTCTTCACCAACTGTCTCCTTCTGGCTGCTGGGGGACACAGATGACACTCATCCTGTTTGTCTACTAGATTGCCTAGTCATTGTGAATAAGGTAAAATAGAGTTAGGCATTTGTTTGAGAGAGCTATTTATACTCAAATCCCAAGGTTGCTTTTATGACTTTTAAGGGCTTTAAGTGAGAAAGAGAATGAAAGAAGGTGTCCTTTTGGGGTTGCTAGTAAGAGGGTCTGTTGCCTGTAGTATAGTATCTTTGAAGACCTTCTGTTTTACATGGCACATCTTATATAGTATTTAAGTCATATACACTGCATCTTCTGTTTTAGTTTCTCATTGACCTTTTCTGTTTATCTTCTCCCACACCATGCCATTCTCATGCCCCCCAATTCCCATCTTGTTGTCTTTCTTTTCCTTGAGGTGAGAGCTTATGTGTAGCTAGAAGAAGAAAAGATGGAATTCCTTCAATTCTTACTTTCCCCACTTCCCTCAAGCTTTTCACTTTTTATCCTGTTTGCTGTCTATGCATTTTCTTACAGCTGAGCCACTTGTCACTGTTTGCCCACCATTTACAGTTTTTGTTTCCATGTTGGTTAGCGGGTTGTGATGCTTAAGGTAGGATCAGAGAGTCATCATTTTTTAGGACTAGAAGGGACCTAGGGGATCATCTAATCTAACTTTTCTCATTTTTACAAGCAAGGAAATGGAGGACCAGATTGTTGGAGTGATTTTTACAGGTGGTTTTACAGGTTCACTACATAAATGGCACAATGAGGTTGGAGTGATTTTTACAGATTCACTAACTAAATGGCACAACAAGATGCACTTGATGCAGGAGTGAGGCATTGATGTCTGTTGTGTGATTTCTGTGTTTCGGGTGATGTCTAGTTGCTAGCTCATTTCATTGCAGCAACCAGCCTGACTTTTGTAAATAATGAAATAAGATATATTCCCAACTCCAAATTGCAGAACACTGGGCAGCCTGACTGCAAATCCCACATTTCATCTCCTTTCTCCTGGCTGTCCTGCCTCTTCCACCCACACAAGACCAAATGGTCACATGTCTCATTAGTTTATGGGCATACATCAGTAAGAGATGTTGTTCGAATGCTATTTAAAAAGTGCTAGAATCCTGTTCTTTTAAGGGTTAGGAAACTTACCTAGAAAAGAAAAAAACTTACTTGAAACCTCATGCATGACTTGAAAATTCATTTAAAAACATCTCCACTTAGCTAGGTTCATGCTATAGAAGAAAAACATTAAGTATAAAATTTATGCATCAGTATTTTAATCAAGTCAGAAGCTCCTTCTTGGCTGCTCAACATGGGAGTTAAAAATCTGCATTTAAATTGTGGTTCTAAAATATAGATCCCAAGGACCCAAGGGGCCCATTCCCCGAGGAACTGTGTATAGAGCATATGAACTTTTTGCTTGTCTTTGATTCTGCCAGCTCTCAGAAAGTTCAGGAATGAGCCTGAAGGAGGAATGAACTGGAAATAACAAGAAAATGCTTAGGGATTTGGTATAGAACTTTATTTAATGATAAGATTTTCCCAGTCATTCATAAGGGCTGAATCTACATGATCTGACATGAATTATGGTGTGGGATCTGCTAATAGGCAATTTATTTGACAGCTGTTGGAAGGGTTACTACTTTCTGTCAACAGTCACACATACTTGTTTTGTGGTGACACTGGGCAGCTGCTGAGGAGCAGAGTCCCTTAAGTGTCGTGCACATGGGCTTCTCCGACAGTCAGGCTTCACAAAGGCAGCCATGTGGAAGCAGAGCCTTGCAGAATTAAAATCCACAAGTGAGAGAAACCTCTGTTTAGGAAGAGATTTGATTATAAAACAACAACAGAAAACAAAAACAAAGAGAAAACTAAAAACCAATTGCAGAAATGTGAATGAGGGAGAGAGAAAATTGTATGTGTCATGTCATTTTTTTCTAAAGCCTCTGCCTTGATGCAGGCTTTTCCACTTGCATACAACCTACACATCACTATCAGATTAGTTTCTTAAAGCCACTTCTGAAGACATGTAATTAGCTCACACAGATATATTCGCCGACTTCACAGTGAGTCAAAAAACAGCTTCTCTCCTTGGCATTCTGGGCCTCCACATTATAAACCCCACCAACCCTTCCCAACCCTTCTATCCTGATCTCCTTCTCTAGGTAGCTGATACTTGTCCAAACTAGACCACTCTTTTTGGAGTGTACTTTGCACTCCCTGGCTTTTGCCTTGCTCGTACAGATGCCTTTCTTTTTTCCTCCTCTCTTTCTTCTTTTCCATCAGCAAACTTGTCCAGCACTTCCAGTACCTTGAATGGTGCCTTGCAAAAAACTGGTCAATAAGGAACGTCAATTAAATGGAACTTTTTGGGACTCAGCTTCTTCATTTAAGTGTTTATTAGGATCAAAAGATGTATGTAGCAATGCTTTTTAACTGTAATAAAGCCATGGTTTTTGGGGGGGATGTTTTCAATGATGAGGGTAAGAAGTAAGAAAACAATAAGAAGATGAGGTTGAATGTTGGGTTTCAGCTGGGTTGAGTTGGTGGAATGTTCAACTGGAAGTGCAGTGAGGAGGAGGTGACGTGTCCTTGCTCTGCTGTCATTGCTAATGTTCAAAAGGGACTTTCAAAGAAAGTCACGGGCAAATGTTGACATGACTTCTGGGACCACAGGAAGGAGGGGACTGGATGATTAATTGGCTGGGAATTGCCAGTCTCCTTGCTTATGTGTTCCTTGCTGTCACCACGTGGCTCATGTTCTTTATCACCACCACCCTTTCCCAAACTGACTTGTCCACCACTGCGTGTGTTTCTCTTTTTTAAAAAAATATATTTCGTGGATCTCCGACTACAGAATCTTCTCTTCTGCACTTACTCAGAAGGCTACAGATTTGGCTTTACAGATAAAAATAAGACTTTTATCTGGATGTATAATTATCTCTTTTAATCTAGGGTTCACACCTGCTTAGAGATGGGCAGCTTTTTGCCTTGTTGGCTAAGTTCAGTATCACATCCTCCTTTGTCCTTGACATCATCTCCTGCTGAAATTATTATGTCTTTTGAAGCTGACCTTGTTACTACATCTTGATTAATTCCATGCTGCAGCCTTGCCAAGCTATACTTGTGGCATACCAAAGCAAAAATCTTAATGATTTATACCAGAATCAGATACTGGAAAATTGCTTTCGATGATGTTATAGAGGATGATTTCTCAGGAGCTATGTTTGTGGTAAACATTACTTAAATTAAAGGTAGCAGAGCTGTGTCATCTGGGTTTAGGAAAGTCAAGAAAGTGATGAGTGGAAAAATTGAGCAACTTAAGGGGGGAAGAAGGTTATATTTTTTGTTTCTTGCTGAGTGTGTTGTGCCTACATATTTTTCTAAATGTATCAGTTAGGATCAGGTTTGGCTTCACATAACATGAAAACCCAATATGATGGAGTCTTGAGCAATAGAGAAATTACTTCTTTCTCTTGTAAAACAAGATAGGAAATAAGCAGGACTTGTATGTGTCTCTAAGAAGTCTTCAAGGAGCAAGGCTGCTTCTAGGCCTCACTCTCCTTAAGTGCTTTATTCTCATGGTCCAGGAAGACTATGAAGAATTCAGTCTATACTAATGAGTATGAGGCACATAATGGAAGAAGAGAAGAACATGCCCCCTTCTGTTTATAGTGCCTTGCTGGAAGTCTCACATGACACTTCAGATTGCATCCCACTGACCAGAAAGTATTCCATGGATACACCTCACATCTGGAAAGGACGGGAAGTTGTCTCTTAGTGAGACAGCAAGAGGACAAGCTTAAATCTGAGTTTCTGTTACTGGGAAAGAAGGGTGGCTGGGCAGGGTGGCTCATGCCTGTAATCCCAGCACTTTGGGAGGCTGAGATGGGTGGATCACCTGAGGTCAGGAGTTCGAGACCAGCCTGGCCAACATGGTGAAATCCTGTCTTTACTAAAAATACAAAAATTAGCTGGGCATGGTGGTGGGCACTTGTAATCCCAGGCTCTTGGGAGGCCGGAGCAATAAAATCACTTGAACCTGGGAGGCGGAGGTTGCAGTAAGCCGAGATTGCGCCATTGCACTCCAGCCTGGGCGACAAGAAGGGAATGATGGATGTTGGAAATATCATTATTTTCCATCCAAGTTCCAATTCATCTCTTTAGTCAACAGGTCTCCTGAAAACATTTGCATTTTCCCACTTCTCCTTTGCTCCTGTGGGGTTTTCTCTGCTTAAAGAGTGTGCTTTGCTGCCTCCAGCTAGTAAAACGCACCTTTTCCATGAATCCTTCCCTGAGTGCTCTCTTGAAAGAAAGCTGTTTCATCTTGGGATTTCTATAACACTTACTTTCTCTACCACTCATATATTTATTACATCTTACCTTACCTAACAATCATCTGTATATATTTGTATATATGTTTTATTCTTCTGTTAGATTGTGAATGTCAGAGAGCTGAGGACTGATTTTAGGTATGATTGCATCCCCAAATATGGCTTTGCTTTGGCCATATTCATTAATTCAACAAAAATTTCTTGAATGAATACCCTAGGCCAGGATACTGTGATGAGCAAGAGTCACATGTCTTTCAGGGAGACAGACTAACATACAGTGTGTGGTAAGTGCTTTTGCTAAAGAAATAAATGAATTGTACCCCCTTCACTTATTTTGCAGTTCTAAGTTCTAGAACTTAACTACAGTTAAGGCCTAGAAAAAAGTAAGCATATTTAATCTTATTTCTTAGAACAGATAAGCACATTTTTAGAAAACCACAGCAATGAGTTATGAATACTTGAAGTAATGTGATATCCATCTTTATAAGACTAGCATTTGTAATTAGTAAATAATACAAATGTTTAGTAAAGTTGGACAATTTGGGGGCTGCAGCTACTCTAGAACAGAAGTCCCCAACCTTTTTGGCACCAGGGACTGGTTTCATGGAGGACAATTTTTCCACTGATGAGGTTAGGGGGATCGTTTCAGAGGCATTAGATTCTTATAAGAAACATGCACCCTACATCCTTTGCATGGGTGTTCTTGCTCCTATGAGAATCTAATGCCATTGCTGATCTTACAGGAGTCAGAACTGCGGTGATAATGTTTGACTGCTGCTCATCTGCTGGGCGGCCCAGTTCCTAAAAGGCCATGAACACTGGCAGTGGTCCACGACTGGGAGGTTAGGGACCCCTTCTATAGAATACTCTCTCTCACTCTTGCCATCCCACCTTCTCCCCGTCTCCTTTCTCTTCCTCTTTCTCATCATTTTTTCCTCTTTTTCCTCGTTTCTCAAAAGGTTGTGGGGCAACTTATAAAAATATATAGCATGTAACAAGATAAAATATAATTAAATATAAGTAGATCAAACAATTGAAGAAAAGATCGAAAAAATAAGCCAGAGCGAGATTAGTAAATGGAAAGAACCAATGGATGTTTTGAGGGCTTCTAACATTTTGCTAGGAGTACACTCTAAATTTAGACCTAAAATTTAGAGCAGCTAACACAGAGTGTCATGATCAGTTACACAAAATAGTGTATTTTCTTTGACGATATCTGTAAGTAGATAAAAAGTCGGATTAATATACATTTATAGGGGTTACTTGAAGGTTAGTGCTAATTACAGGAGTTCTTTTTTTCCCCCACTTTGGTTTGTTACATATGCAGATAGCTTAAAGTATTTGCTGATAGAAGTATGTTCCCCAAGGCTACTTCTGGACCTGGACACAGCTGTCCACTGTCCACCCCCCAATCACTGCCCCCAGCTGAATAACCCAAGTTGCAGTGCTTCATGTGGGTCTTCAAAGCAACTCTGCCTCCTTGCATTTGCAGAAATTCTTATTGTTACTATTTCAGGTAGTTTCTAAGCCAGGAAAATTGTTTACTTGTCTTTTAATGAGCACTGCCTCAGTCATAAGCGTAACAGAAGGTAGAGGAGGATGATTCCCTCTTAACATGACTTTTCCAAGAGGGGGAATAATTATAGTTCTTAGAAGCAGGAAGAACTCTGGCTATGGAGACTGAAAATTGTTTGTTACAACAACATTAAGCCTATTACCACCATATCCAGTAAGCCTTGACTCTCCCTTCCCTTTAATCGATAGTTGTTTTAGGAGTATAATTGAGATGCAGAGTTGATTGTATTTAAGAAAAGTAGATCACAACCTTAGGTTTGATCAATAGCTGCTTTAGAGCTTTTTAAAAAGTCCATATTCCCAGGCTATATATCTAGAGACTGATTTAGTAGGTCTAGGTCTGGGAATCAGTATTTTAATAATACTTGATAAAGGATTCTAATAAGCTGTGGGTTAGAGAGTTGCTATTTTAGGCCTTGTTGTGTGGCTGACATACCACTTTGAATGCTGAGGAGTCTGCTAAGCCAAAGGTTTCCTTCAGTAAACCCAAGTCTAGAAGGTAGGCCAATGGTGGGGTTCTGGCCTTATTGATCTCCCACTGATTTGCAGTGTTGTGCTATCTGTGGTCTGTAAGCATCCCAAGTGGTGTGTGTTGGGCTTCCAGATTAAGTTTTTTCTTCATTGCTGAAGTGAAAGGCCCCATGGCACTTTGGAAAGCATGTTCAACCTTGGAGCCTGGAGTCCTGCGTTCAAGTTCTGTCTTTATTATGTATTAATTCTATAATTGCAAACAAGTCACATAGCTTGTCTGAGTTTGTTTGCTTTTATGATGGAGATAAAAGTTACACTTTCTGTCTCCTAAGGTGGTTGTGAGGATTCTGACATATAACCCATGAAAGTGATTTGTGGGCTGTCAAGTGCTCTGTATCTATAAATGAAATGCTTTCTCATCAATGGATTGACAGTCTCTTGTTGATAAAGAAACTACAGCCATGTGTGGGTTTTCTGGCTTGTCATTTCACAGCCAGCAGTGCAGTGCTGGGATAGTAGAACTACTGTAGAAATATCATAGAGGATGTAGAGGATGTTAGCAGGACCAGAATAGCTAAGGGCACCACAAAATCTCGAGGACTAAGGCAGATACCTACTGTCTGATCATCTGATCATCCCTAGCTTATAACAACTCCTCCTTTTCTGAGAAATGCAAATGGGCACCTGTTTATACAACATCTGAGGCTGCTTCCAATATATCTAGGGGTAGACCGTGACTCAACCCAAACTGAATCAAGCATATTCTTCGAGAAGAAACTAGGCCTGGGTCAATAAGTGCGTTGAATTGAGAATCCACACGGGATTCTGGGTGTTTGGAAGGAAGAGTTGAGGGTCAACAGTGAGGATCGTTCCTGACAAGCATTTCTCCAAGGGCATACCTATTCTGAATCTTGTATGATGCAAATTGTTGGTAGGCATACCTTTTCTAGTGATTGAAAAAAATCTAAAATCTACTAACATGTCTTCGTGCTGAGAGAAACATTTGTGCTTGTGTTGCCATTTCTAGTAGTTTCTGAAAATGATAAGATGAGGGAAAAAGATGCCCGTTTGTGGCTAGTTTTGCTAAGTTCAAGGTCTAATCACGTAAGGAAGCTGTATGATGACCCATTATACCAGAGTTGAAAAGGCGATATAAGTAATAGATATCCCATCTCAGCTGTGTCCTTCATTCCCTGTTGTGTGAGGAAAAATTGGACCAGTGATAGTACATCCCAAACAAAAGGAAATAAAACTAAGTATCACTAGTTTTATAATTTTGAGGATTCAAAATCCTCAAAGGAGAATTGAGGAGAGCTGATATTTCGTATCCACTTTCCTCCTGGTTCTCAGCACCAATCATTCCCAGGATGCTTTCTGGCCGACTGCATCCTTTCTTTTTCCTTCCCAATCCTGACCTGACCTCTCTTTCAGCACATAGCATCATCCCACATAAAATTCCACTTGTATTGCCATATTTCAGATTGTTTTTAGGAAGGAATATAGCTATCTGATGAAATTAATTTGTATTTCCATTTGCCATCAATTTGCGGTCATTTTAGATTTGGCTCAATACTGCATTTAAGATGCTATGACCTTCTCTTTTCACTCTATTGCAAGAAACTCAATTTTAAGCTACAACTAGATACAGGAAAATAATGGATGTCTCTGCTGTCATATGCTCTGTAAAATATGTAAATTCTAAATATTAGTTTGATGTTCTTACTTTAGGGACTTCTCTCCCAGAGGTTTATTCTGTAAGTTCATTTTAATTTTATCATCATTATTTTGACTTACTATGCAAGATTTAATATATATACTGTTGCTTGATGTAAAATACCCTACATTGTCTAATGAGATGAAATTTATGTAATTCTCTCAAACACGATTCCCCTTAAAATATAATTAGGATCTGAAGGAAATCACTTTATAAAATCAAAGCTAATTCATTTCAAAAATGTTACTTTTGTTTTTCTCCAGGAAACAAAGTCCCAGGATATTTGGATGGTTGATTGGAATCCTGCTTGAGGAGACGTTGCATCATATAAAGGTTCAGCCTCAATCTTTTGTAGAGAAAAGAGGTAGGTCAGTTTTCTGATCAGGCAAAATATAGACCCCAAGAGACTTGAAGCTGCTAAAAGAATTGATATTTGATTATCTACTATGATATTTTCTTGAACAAGTTGACTTTAGTCAATTTCAGATCTGGAAGAACTAGTTGATTACTAATTTAGGAGAAAGTCAACCTTACTGACTCATACCTCTTGAAATTTGCATACTTAAATTCTGTGTTGATAAATCAGACTTGAGTTATTATGCTATGCCACTAATTTAACTTTTCAGCTGACTTTGAAATTAATGAACCCAAGCCTTTTCTTCTGAAATTTATTTTAAAAAGTCATGTCCGTAGAGTCAAAGCTTGTTTTCCTTGCCTATATTTTCTCCCTCAGGAAGCTGTGTAATTCATTCAGTGTTTATAATGGTTACTGACTGATCAGTGAAAATGAGGCAGAGGGTGGACTTCAGCTCTGAGTCTCCAGTTTGCATTAAAGGCATCCTTTATTTAAAATGGTATTTTACTAATGAATTAACTCGAACATATCTCAGGAACAGGTCAGAATGGAAGAGGTTAATACAGTTCAGTAAGGATTCCCGAACATGATTTGTGTGTATTTGTGTGTTTCGAGATCCTTAGGGGACCTTGTAGTAAAATATTCAGGAGGTTTTCTATCTTTTATTTAAGGCTGAATATTCAAGAACTTGCTTAAATAAATGTTTTCTTGTCTTGAATTTGGCATTATAAATCATAGATAATATATTTATTTTCAGTCTGTTTGTGAGAAACCTGCCGTTTTGATGCCAGAGTTAAGTGAAAGAGAAAAGTGAAAGGAGAAAGCTGCTTCCTTTTATTGTATGTCTGTTAGGACTCACTGCTGCAATGGGGAATGCTCCTGGGAATGTTTTTCCAGGATGGACTTTGCATGAGGCCTGAATGATAGCCCACAGATAGCTAGGCTAAGCCATGATTAAAGTTCAGTACCTGCTCATGGAACAGAAAGATGCTAAACCTTCCTGATATTCTTGAATTCATTAGCACTGTGCCAAACAAACTGGCTTTTGTATATACCAGCAGGGTCATTTCCAGACTGAAAAAAAAAAAGAAAGAAAAAAAGAAGAAAGAATAAAAAGGAGAAAGAAATGGGTACAAGGTCTTTGGGAATGAAAGTTGAGGTGGAGTGTTTCTAATATGTCCCTAAGTAGGCCAGCCCCTGATGTTACTGATGGTTCTACACTGGCTGGGCCTGCAGTTGGAGGAAGTAAGATGGGGCCAGAGTTAGTAGAAGTATAAAGTTGGAAATCACAACCATATACAGTATGAGGGAAGAAGATAGAAACTGACTCGGGGCTAAGGAGAGGACACAGTTCTATAATAACTGTTGTTATATATTAATTCTTATTGTAGAAATTGTACCATTTGCATATGAAGAAATCTTACCACTGTAGTCTAAACCTTTCATTTTTCAGCTGAGAAATCATACATCCAGAACATGGAGATAACATCCCTAAAATTATACATCTAGTTGTGACAGAACTGTGACCAGAACACAACCACTCACCTTGCCATTCCCTTTCCAGTGGATATTATTATCTCTGGACACACTGTCTCTGTGACCGCAGGTTGTTCATGGCTGTAGTGAGAAATTGTTCAAAGAGTCTCACCATTCAATAAACATTTATTGAGTTGAACTCAATAAATGTATAGATGCCAGGCACTGCTCTGGGAGCTGAAGCTTCTAGAGTGACATAGTCATTGTTTTGATTTTTCCCTGTGACTTCAACTCTTGATGCTCCTTTCCTCTGATCTTTTCTTTCTTTCTTTTTTTTTTTTTAATTTTTAAGCATTTTGTTAAAGATGGACTCTTGCTGTGTAGCCCAGGCTGGAGTGCAGTGGCTATTCACAGACGTGATCATGGGACACTGTAGCCTCAATCTCTTGGTCTCCTGTGATCTTCCCACCCCAGCCTCTTTCTTTAGTAGCTGGGAGTACAGGCTGACACTTTTTTTTATCAGCACCTCTCTGAGACTCATTTTCACAGTTTACATTAGTTTGCTGTTCTTGCTGGAGTAATGGTAATGGGTGAGGGTGTTACTGGCAGTTGCAAAGGAGAGGGTGTCTGAGGTACACCAAAGTGATTGCTTACACTACATTAAAAGTCAAAAAATGTTCACAAATGTTTGCTTTCTTCAGTCTTTTAGAAAATCAAATGGGGCTCTAATGAAGACATTTTCACAGAGGAAGGAGAAACAATAAATCTTGGTTGTATTTAACTGCAAAAGCTGCCTCCTGAGTAAAAATTTGCATATAGATTTCTCATGAAATGTCAAAAAGGCGAAAAGTTTGGAAGTGAGCTTAGAACAGAGTATCTTTATATCATGAAAAATAAATGAATATCTTTGTAGCATGAAAAATAGATGATTATATCCCCCCACACATTATGCTATTCATTTTTCTAAGACTCTAATGATATCCCAAATGCATATTTTATTATCCTAACATTTTGTTAAAAAACCAGAGGTAAGCATTCTTTATTTCTCTCTGCTCCAGAAGAAAGATATACCTCTCCTACTTCAACTTGATGAGGAATATAAATACTATGTCAACAAGGTTATGGCAGAAATTTATTTTATATAGAAATAAGCCACTTCAGGGCGGGGCGTAGTTGCTCATGCCTGTAATCCAGCACTTTGGGAGGCTGAAGCTGGTGGATCATGAGGTCAGGAGACTGGGACCATCCTGGCCAACATGGTGAAACCCGTCTCTACTAAAAATACAAAAATTAGCTGGGTGTGGTGGCATGTGCCTGTAATCTCAGCTACTTGGGAAGCTGAGGCAGGAGAATCACTTGAACCAGGGAGTCAGAGGTTACAGTGAGTTAAGATCATGCCACTGCACTCCAGCCTTGTGAGAGATCGAGACTCTGTCTCAAAAAAAAAAAAAAAGAAAAGAAACAAGTCACTTCAATAGCTCAGAGTTCGTAGTTAAAATTATCTTAGCATTTTGAAGAATTACCTACCATTCTGATCAATGCAGTACTCAGTTAACTATGTCACTCTAAAACTGAGTCCAGGAACATCTGATTTTTTTATCTTCAGGAGAATTCTACAAGTATTCATGTAATTTGACAATTCTACATAGATTTAGCCTTCATTGAAGGCTGTTAGAATATGTTATGTCCCAGGAGTCCTACTGAGATGTTTTATGGCTCAGATGAACATTTGGTTATCTTGTTTTACATTTTTTCTAAGCTAAAATTTTTATGATTATTAAACTATAGCAGAACCATTTGGCATCATGGTTGTCTAGTGAAGTGTGGACTTTTGGTGTACCTATTATCCAAATAGTTTACATTGCACCCATTAAGGAATTTTTCGTTCCTCAGACCCTCCAGCCCTTTCTAGTCTTCAATGTCTGTTATTCCACATTCTGTGTCCATATGTATATATGATTTAGCTCCAACTTTTAAGAGAAAACATGTGATATTTGGCTTACTGTTTCTGAGTTATTGGAATTGGAGGTCATCACCTTAAGTGAAATAACTCGGAAACAGAAGGTCAAATAGATCTTTACTTCTAAATGATAACTTGAAGTGTGTTCTATAGACTGGTCTGTCTTGCAGCATTGAACTGTAGTGTGTGTGTACTCTTCACAACTTGTCCTGAACTTTTCTCTCCAGAGTGGCTCCTACATATCTGTCATTCATCTTCTGTTAGAGCCAAGCCAAACTGTTCAGTGACCTCTGAGTAACCTTGGCGTGTTCTCCAGGGCTGCCCATCTCTTCATGTCTAAATCTAGCTTGTCATCAGGTCCTGCTCAGATGCGATCTACTTTCTGAGGCCTTTCCAGACTCTCCCAGCAAGTGCTCTTTCTGTCTATGAATGCCCACACCTTTTTTAAAAAAATATCATACTTTAAATTATTATACTTAAATTCTGGGGTATTTGTGCAGATCATGCAGGTTTGTTACATGGATATACACATGCCATGGTGGTTTGCTGCATCTGTCCCCCTGTCATCTATATTAGGTATTTCTCCTAATGTTATCCCTCCCCAATCTTCCCAACCCCCGACAGGCCCCGGTATGTGATGTTCCCCTCCCTGTGTCCATGTGTTCTCATCGTTCAACACCCACTTATGAGTGAGAACATGCAGTGTTTGGTTTTCTGTTATTGTGTCAATTTGCTGAGAATGATGGTTTCCAGCTTCATCCATGTCCTTGCAAAGGACATGAACTCTTCCTTTTTTATGGCTGCATAGTATTCCACGGTGTGTATGGGCCACATTTTCTTTATCCAGTCTATCACTAATGGGCATTTGGGTTGGTTCCAAGTCTTTGCTATTGTAAACAGTGCCACAATAAACATACGTGTGCATGTGTCTTTATAATTGAATGTTTTATAATCCTTTGGGTATATACCCAGTAATGGGATTGCTGGGTCAAATGGTATTTCTAGTTCTAGATCCTTGAGGAATCTCACACTGTCTTCCACAGTGGTTGAACTAATTTATATTCCCACCAACAATGTAAAAGCATTCCTATTTCTCCACATCCTCTCCAGCATCTGTTGTCTCTTGATTTTTTAATGATCGCCATTCTAACTGACGTGAGATGGTATCTCAATGTGGTTTTGATTTGCATTTCTCTGATGACCTGTGATGATGAGCTGCTTTTGTTGGCTGCATAAATGCCTTCTTTTGAAAAGTGTCTGTTCATATCCTTTGCCCACTTTTTGATGTTTTTTCTTGTAAATTTGTTTAAGTTCTTTGTAGATTCTGGTTACACTTTTTATCTTTTTACTTCTTCCTATGGTACTGACTTGGGTTAGGTTTCTGGGAAAGCAGACTCTAAGAGGCAGTTTGGTGTGTAGAAAGTCTAGTGGGTGTGTTCTTCGGGATTAATGACTAAAGAAGGGAAGGAAGCAAGACTGGGCAGAGGGAGAAGTTGGGCTGGGATACAGTCCAAAGGAAAACCACAGTTGGCCAAAAGGAGAGCTCTGGAATAAGGATGACCTTCACAGTTGTTCCAAGTTAAGGTGAAGAGGTGGTCCCTTTACCCCTTTGCATAGAGCGGTTGTTGTCTCTGGCTGCCTGGGAATAAGGTTGCTGGATTTAGCAAATAAAAATATACAATGTCCAATTACATTTGATTCTCAGATCAGCAATGAATAATATATTAGTCTCTGGGCGTGATGGCTCACGCCTGTAATCCCAGCACTTTGGGAGGCTGAGGCAGGCGGATCACGAGGTCAAGAGATCGAGAATAATATATTAGTATAAGTGTGTTCCATGCAATATTTTGGATATACTATAATTTGTTGTTGATTGGACATTTAAATTTGAATTAACTAAATGTCCTGTATTTTATTTAGCAACACTACACAGGAAGGAGCATGGCCGTGGCCCAAGTAATTCTCTTCAGGAGAGGCAATGCCCAGAGGCTGGCAGAGGAGAGTTGAAAGTGGGCAGCAGGCCTAGCAGTTGGGGGATGCAAGTTTTCAGTCTTGACAGGGGATCTGTGCTGTGCACCACAATATTTCCCCTAGGTACACATCCCTGCCCATTTTACATTGTCATTAGTTGTCAGTGTGAGAGTCAGGTTGGTGTACATGGGCTTTTAGGAATCGAATACTAATATTTGGTGGGAATAAAACAAGGAGGTTTAGGCTAGGCACAGTGGCTCATGCCTGTAATCCCAGCACTGTGGGAGGCCAAGGCAGGTGGATCACCTGGGGTCAGGAGTTCGAGACCAGCCTGGCCAACATAGTGAAATCCTGTCTCTACTAAAAATGTAAAAATTAGCTGAGCATGGTGGTGAATGTCTGTAATACCAGGTACTTAGGAGGCTGATGCAGAAGAATCACTTGAACCTGGGAGGCGGAGGTTGCAGTGAGCTGAGATTGCACCACTGTACTTCAACTTGGGTGACAAGAGCGAAACTCCTTCTCAAAATAAAACAAAACAAAACAAAAACCAACCAACCAAACAAAAAAACCCAAGAAGGTTTAGTGGTTACTCTTTCTCATTTTAAAAAAGAAATAGTACCAGTTCAAGATGAGCTAGGTGAATGGCCTCCAGTTCCCCAGTTCCCAAGGGAAAAAAAAAGATATTCTCCTATATGCCAAATATTTTTTTTTGTCAGTAACCAGAACTGACCTGAATTGACAACTGGTTCACTTATATAATAGTTTCACAAAGAATAGATCCAGAGCAATTATTATCAAATGAAAGTTCTTATATTTGTAAATATCTCTTGACCTTTAGGCCCCATGTGGAAACCATATCTATCCAGCAAGTTAGCTTATTTGCTTATTTAAGTGTATGTTTTGCAGACGGAATATACTAAAAGGTTGTGATACCTCATGAGAGTCTTATTAAGATGTTTTATGGCTCAGATGAACATTTGGCTATCCTGCTTTACATTTTTTCTAAGCTAAAATTTTTACGGCTGTTAAACTATAGCAGAAACATTTGGTGTCGTGGTTGTCTAATTGCCTTTATGTTAACATGAACAGCTAATCTTGTTCTGAGAAAAATCTTGGCTCTGGCTGGGGGTTGTCACTTGGCCTGTCTCTACAGGGAGGTGACAAAACGTATTTTCAGGCATATGCCATTTTTCGTTCTCTTCCCATTTTAGGTGAGCCAAATCATACAGCTGTGCACTTCACAGGAACATAGAATACCTGCTTTCCAAATGCTTTTAGGGAATATAATCCCAGTTTGTGGATTTATCATAATGATCAAATCCATATAAATGAAAGATTGTTCAAAAATTTGCAGTTTATGGGTTCCTTTAGATATTATGAAGTCTCTATCTTGAGTGCTGAAAGCTACATTCTTATATCACATTGTTTTGACTTTCATAGTCTTGCTTTTGGTAAATTATATTTTAACTTTATCCTTTGTTTATCTTGGAGAATATTATATAAAAGAATTCTGTGAATCCTGCCAATAATGATATTATAATAATGGTGATAATTTATGAATTCATTATTCAATGCATATATATTGAACAATTTCTACATGCCAGATACTCTTTTAAACTGTGGAATACCAGTGAATGAGATAGACAAAAATCTCTGTGTTTATTTGACTTATTTTTAAGTTAGTGGGGAGAAAGATTACAAAAAGGCAAAGAAAATGTGAGTTGATGATAAGTGCTGCAGGAAGAAATAAAGCAAGAGAGGGAGTTGAGTGTTGCAATTTTAAATAGGCTGACCAGTGAAGGTGTCCTGATGATACCTGGTATGATACACATTATTTTGCTTAGTATTTTACATGAGGATGTTCATTATTTAATCCTGTGAAGTGTTCATTATATTACAAGCTGTCCTCTTTATGAGGACTCATGGGAAAACTTGCACTTTGATGTTAAAACTAGCAGTCGTCGGGCTTCTCTTGAGTGACTGGTTTGTTTTTATCTTCTGGGCACCAAGAATCATGTAACAGATCATGGTTACCTCTTTGTTAAGATTAAAAGGAAACTTAAAACTTTGGCATGTACTGGGAGCACTGACCTTACTCTTGGCTTCACCTTACCTTTTCTATCTTATTTTAGCCTTTGTCCCAATTGACTCACCTACTTATTTTACATTTTATTTTATGCTATGTTGTTATATTTACTTTGGTAAGCTTCCTTAAATATGTTTTGAACAAAATAAGGCATGAATAGAAATAAATACCCACATAATTATATGCACATACTATAATACATACATACGTAAATCATCATATGAAGATATAGTACATCTTCCTTATTTCAGTGTACCTTGAACCTGGAATTCTTATCTGAAAAAGTTTTTTATGCTTCCTAGAGTGTTCCTTTATAGGTGCTCAATACATATTTATGGAATAACAGTTTTAGTAGTAGTTATAATTTAAATGAGAAAGATACTCATGAGTATCTTAAAAGTTTGAATATCAAGCAAATGAAATATTGTTGAAGTTTAGTTTTCAAAATCATTATATGTAAAATACAAGCTCTTTAATATAAAGGTGTGGGGAAATCTGAAACATAATTAATATGTAATGATGACTCTTCTAAACCTCTTTCTAAAAATTTCCAGTAACTAGGTTTTAATAATTCTGACTGATAATCCTTTGAAGCCTATTACTCTGTAGGGAAATTTGGTTACCCACAAAAATTGCATACAGTATTAAAGGAGTTATGGGCACACCAAAGCTCCTCCATCAACCAACCCTAGGTTATGAACCCCTGCTATATGTTTCTCTTTTTAAATAATATATGCTCTTAAAATTTTTACAGCCAAAAGAAAAAAAAAAGCAGAAAAAGTACCTATAACCCCAGCACCATGGGACAGCTATTTTTGATCCTTTCATTTAAAAAATTATTGCATTTACATTATTGATATGATTTTATATCCAAAATTTTTGGCATAACAATATATAGTAAGTAGTTCCCAATGAAATAAAAAATTCTTCATAAACATCCTTTTAAATATTTGTATAATATTTCAGTGTATAAATATACTATAATGTGCTTAAACATTTTCTAATGTCTGTTTAGGTCTTCCCTTACCCTTCCATTATTTGCCACAAAGTTGCTATGAATATCTTAGAGCCAAATCTTTGTTAATAATTAAGAAATTTCCTAGGAATACCTAGAAGAATTACTAAGTGCAAATGTATATTATAACTAAAATGAACGATATGCAAATTATTTTTCAGAAAGGTTGTTCCAACCATGCTGGTACCAGCAGTTTGTGAAAATATTTAAATTATTTTCTATTTTACCTCATTCTTGCCAGAATTGAGTAGTATCATTAAAAACAGAAATAATCAAAGGAACAAAAACTTATTTTATTTGATAGGTGAAGAATGGTGCCATTTCGATTTTAATCTGCATTTCTTTGATTACTAATGAGGCTTACTTCTAAAACTATGTTTTCAAGAAAAACTTAAAAACTTTGCCTTTCTTTTTAGTGAGTTATCATGTTTGGTTCATTAATATGTTGAGGACTGTTTCTTTTCTTTTTATTTTTTTTGAGATGGAGTCTCACTCTGTTGCCAGGCTAGAGTGCAGTGGTGTGATCTCAGCTCACTGTAACCTCTGCCTCATGAGTTCAAGTGATTCTCTTGCCTCAGTCTCCTGAGTAGCTGGGACTACGATTTTTTCTTATTGTGTGTGCTTTTTTTGTACACCAGAATCTCCTGGTAAAGTTTATTCTTTTTCACATAAGTTCTGCAGTTTTTAAAGTTCATTTCTAGGTATTATATCTTTTGTTTTTTGTTGCTGTAAAGCAAAAGGAACTTTTATTTCATTATATTTTCTAACTTGTTATTATTTCCATACATAAAGGTGATAGATTTTTATATATTCATGTTTAAAAAGATTTTCAGTGAACCTATTGGAATTTTTAGGCATATTCTCATTTGTTGTCTGCAAAGAAAGGCTCCTTTTCCCCCAAGATATATCCTCTTATTTGAAGAAGGTAAGGCATGAATAAAATAAATACCCATATAGTTACATACACACACAATATATATATACATACACACATACATACATACATACATAAATCACCATGTGAAGATACAGTACATCTTCCTTATTTCACTGTACCTTAAGCCGGAGTTCTTATCTGAAGTTTTTTGCTTTATCAAGTGTTCCTTTGTAGGTATCTTACACTGGTTAAAGCCTCCAGAACAATGTCAAATAATGGTTATGACATTGGCTATCATATATTTTGTTTCTTACTTTAATAATGATATCTTTAATATTTCACTGTTAAGTATAATAGCTGTAGGCTTAAAATAGATCATAAGGGATGAGCTGAGAATTTCATTAAATGTCTATTCTTCATGTCTCATCATGATCTTATGTTTTATTTTTTATTGGCTTATTGAACTGATACTTTTTATTCACTAATAATTTTTGCATTATGGGAATAATTTTATTTGGTTATGGTGGATTTTTCTTTTAAAGTTAAGCTGATTAAATTTGCTAGTATTTTATTTAGAATTAATATTGATATTCAAAAAAATGAGACTGATATGTATTTTTTTTGTTTAAAACCCTACCCCAGGCTCAGGACATTGATGAGACAGGCAGGTTCTATTTCTCCCTGTACCTTTTTCTTTTTGTGGCTCTTTTGGGGTGGTGGTATGTGTATAGGAGAAGCAATGAGAGAGATAAAAAAAACTCTTCAAACTTGAAAAACATAGTAATCCTGTGTTGTGATGATCTCTTGGCTCATACCATCTGGCCTTAGGTATTTTCTGTGTGGTGGGACCCAGTAGGGTGTGTACGTGTGTGTGCGTGTGTGCATGCGTGCATGTGCTTGTGCACGTGCACACACACAGACACAGACACAGACACAGACATAGACACAATTGAGAAATTGAGAGAAATTGATTTTAAGGAATTGGTTTAAGTAATTGTAGAGAGCCAGCAAGTCCAAACTATGCAGGGTAGGCCAGTGGGCTGAAGAGCCAGGAAAAAGTAGATGTTGCAGTTTGAGCTTGCAGGCAGTCAGCTATTAGAATTCCCTCTTTCTTGGTGGATGTCAGTCTTTTCTCTCCTTAGACCTTCAACTGATTGGATGAGGCCCACCCACATTATGAAGGGTAATTGGCTTTACCCAAAGTACATTGATGGAAATACTAATCTCATCTAAACATACTTTCATAGATACATCTAGAATAGTGCTTGATTGAATACCTGAGCACCGTGGCCTATCCAAGTTGGCACATAAAATTAACCATCACAGGCCCAGTCTGCACAATCCTTTTGTCTCTGTGACCCTCTCCCCACAGCTCTCACCCCTGCAGTATACTTCTTTCTGTTGGGTTTCCTCTGCCTGGTAAGTCACCTTCCTTGTAGGGATATCTTCAAGAAGGTTCAAGCCTGCCTAACTTTCCTGGTGCCCTGTTGGCCATGAGAAGAGATGTCCTCCTGTCTTTGTCTCACTGCACTGTTGCCTCTTCTTTTCCATTCCATTCTACTCTAGCCAGGTTCCAGCTTTCATTATTCTCCAGAGAAGACATTTCCATTTTCATATAAGACCCCCAACTCTCAAGAAGACATGTCAAACTTCAAAGAACTTTTACTATATGCTCCCATGCTCTGATGGCAACATCTAAATAGGTTTACAAATCTGTGAAGTTCAGCATGTGAAGGAGTCAATGGGGGAGCTGTGATGCAGATCCCCTTTTCTTGAGGACACCCCCAGTTTGGTTTCAAAGAGCTGGGGAATGATGCTCCCTCCTCTTCTCCACAAAGAGAAAAGCCACGACATACTTCCCCCGAGTCCTACTCTAAAATCTTTCTCTGTTCAGTTAACCTTCTTTTGAGTTGTTTTCCTTTGGTGAGCGGGTTGCCGTATAGACAGTGAGCCCTGTTTTATAATATAAGCCCTGGAGGGTGTATATGGCAGGTTCTTAGTGTTCTCTTCATAATTGGAAACCACATAGCTTCTAATATACTGAATTTTGGGATTCTAAACAACATTCTAGAACAATAGGGAAAGTTCAGTATCATAATGTGACCATTGCTATTTCTCTTATTTTTAATCTTTATTTTTATTTCACTTAACTTTTATAAATAGAGATTTGTACTTTAAAATATTTCAATATGAGAAAATGCTTCTTTTAATAAAAGAGAAGATTCTCTTTAATTTTTCTCATACACCTATATTTGGTTTTTACTCATGTAGGTTATGCTGTTTTTCTATCTCCTTGTGCTTTCTATTGTTTTCTGTCTTTGGCTATATTTACTGAGTGCTTACATTGTTTTTTAAATTGTGGTTTTTTTAAAAAAAATTTTTTAAATTTAAGTTCCAGAATACATTTGCAGAAGGTGCAGGTTTGTTACACAGGTATACATGTGCCATGGTAGTTTGCTGCACCTATTGACCTGTTTAAATTGTGTTTTAAAAATTAAATTATTTGCCTTTATTTGCAGTAGTGATTGCCTTTAATATTAAATATCTAATCAATTTTTCTCCCTTTATTGAAATCAAGAACATAATTATAACTTCTTTTTTTTTTTTTTTTTCTTGAGACAGAGTTTCACTCTTGTTTTCCAGGCTGGAGTGCAATGGCATGATCTCGGCTCACTGAAGCCTCCATCTCCTGGGTTCAAGTGATTCTCCTGCCTCAGCCTCCTGAGTAGCTTGGACTACAGGCATGCACCACCATGCCTGTCTAATTTTTCTATTTTCAGTAGAGACAGAGTTTCACCATGTTGTCCAGGCTGGTCTTGAACTCCTGACATCATGATTCCCCCGCCTCTATCTCAAAGTGCTGGGATTACAGGTGTGAGCCACCATGCCTGGCTGTCTTACGCTTTTAAGTTCCTATCCTTCTCCCTTGTGTCTTTTAAGGGCTTGTAATTTAAATTGATATAACAAAGCCACATTTTCATTAAATATCATTTATTTTTTTAACCATGGAAGTTATTTTTTAAGACTTATTGGTACTTTGGATTTTGAATTGAATTTTTCAAGCATTTTAACAAATTTTATGCTATCAGTATATTTATGTTATTATTTTTACTTTTTTGCATTTATAATTTTGATTCATCACTTGTTTACTTACATTGTTTTTGATTATGGTTTCAGGAAGGCTATTGTTATACTTTCACAATTTCTGTATAGCTAGATACATCTTTTTACTATTTTCACATCCAAATGAAATTTTTCTATATTTTGAATTATTGAGTCAAAATGGTAATTTCTCAAAATTCTGTAAACATTGTTTAATTGCATAGTGGTGTTTAGTATTTCTAAGAAATCTAAGGTCAGCTTGATATTTTTCTATCTGAAAGCTCCTGGTATATTTTCTCTTCCATTGACATTTAAAACTTTTGCTGGGTTAGATCTAAGTGTAGGTCTTTTAAATTAGCTTTCTTAGACATAATCTTTCTTTAAAAAAAAAAAAAACGCAACTTTGGATTGGGCATTTTGATTTCAGAGAATTTCACTAATCCAGGTATTTTACTGATAGTATTCATTAAAATATTTTTGAATTTAAAGAGAATTCGAACTCAAGTTTGCTTAGACAGCAAAGTGTTATGTTAGATAAAGAGCTGAATGGTGCAGAGACAGGAAGGTGTTTAGGCATCCCATACCCTAAATTCCTGTTGTTATCAGGGCATCAATTCTCCAGGCTCTGCCCTTCTCTAACCCTTTGTAAGCTTCATTCTCAGGATACCTTTCTTCATTTAAGTGATATGATTACCAGCAATTTCCAGGGCTACAGGCTTCCTTATTAATATCTAGGAGGAGAGACAGCATCTGTTCTCACATTCATTGAGTAAAACCTCTATGTTTCACCCTGATTGGGTAATTGCAGGTCATATGCCCATTTAGAACCAATCACTATGAGAACAAGGCAGGGCTTCCTTGATTGGCTTAGACCAGTCAACTTTCTTTCACTTCTGCTTTCATCTCTGTTATTGTTTGTATTTCTTACACCTTTCTATTTTTGTTTTGGGAGACTTTCAAGTTTATCCTCTGCATTGCTGTATAGGTTTTTGTCAGCTTAGCTTTTTACTGACTTTAATGTGAATTTTAATGCAATTTCATTAAAACATATTGCATCTTAGTTTTTAGTCCTGTTCCCTTTATTCCTGCTTTTATTGCAATCTGTTCTCTTCTACTAGTCCTTAGTATTATTTTTTTCCTAAGAAACTATCTTTATATTTTGGGGAATATTGTAAAGAAATTTTAAAAACATTCTGGGCCATGCAACAATGTGAATGTCTTTAATTCCATTAAACTGTACACTTAAAAATGGTTAAAAAATATATTTTATATAATTTATATTTTAACACAATAAAAATATTCTGTTTTTTAATCAAAAATAATTCTCAATGTGTATTCTTCTTCCAGCTGTTCAGAATAATATTTGCTTTCCCTTGTAGTAAAACATTTTATTAGTCCACAAGTTTTATTTGCATGCATTTTTGTTAATGTATTGCTAGCATTAGCAGGATTTATCTAGGTTCAGTTTACTAAAAGTCAAGGTATATGTAGTGGTAGTAGTAACTTTTTGAGTAAATATGACTTTTCTTCTCTGCTCTAGACCTGGAATGGTTCACATGTTCAGAATCCCCAGGATCAATTCTAATTTTTGGTAGAAATGTACTAGGATCTTTTGTTCTTTCAATTCTTCTTTGTTTTTTACTTTATAGGATATAAGAGGCAGTATTTAGTCTTCTATGTGTGTGCAATTGTTATATATGAGAGATTATGCCCTTAGTATATACTGCTCCCAGAAACTCTGACTTCTTTTCGTCTATGAAACATTTCTGAAGGTGTCTAGAGGTCCAGGATGCAATATACTACAGCCAGTTTCCTCTATCTGTTGCCATGTTGGGAACTGAGAATTGGAGTTTTTCATACAAATGAGAGAAAAGTGACTCTTAGAGGTGGTGGAAGCATAGAAGCATGGAGGTCTGGTCAGACAATAGTTCTTAGGCAGTGTGTGTGTGTGTGTGTGTGTGTGTGTGTGTGTTTCCGGTCATTATAGCTACTCTATGTGAGTACATTTTTTTTTTTTTCTAAAAATCGATCCTGTCCTGAAGTTTCCTTTTCATATATTTTAATTTGTTTTTGTCCAGAGTAATAATTGATTCTGCAACTAGTGCAAGTTGCCCTGGCTTTTGTCAGGTTTTCTCCATTGTCAGGAAACAACATCTTCCAACTGTTGAAGAGAGTGACCTCCTGTTCTTTCTTGCTCTAAATTAAGAAAATCTGACCAACACGAATCAGGTGCTGTGCTGGTTATCAAGATAGCATCTCTCAGTTCCAAATAAATCTTCTCAAGTTGGCTTTGTGATGCTGGGTCTGGGACACTCTAACCTACATTCTTCTTTCCTCCTTTGCCATCTGGTTCTTTATTAGGCTCTACCCCCAGAGAGCCCTAGAAGAAGATGGAAAGGTAGGATGAAGGGAAGGAGGGCCCTTGTCTCTCCAGCTTGCTGGTCCATCAGCATTACCCTGTTGCATTTTGCCTCAACAGGGGCAGTTGGTTCCATCCTTCTGCATCTTTTGGCACCCCCTGATCTGGAAACAGCTCACAGTGCCCTTCCTCGGAGGTCTGAGCTGGGTCCCTAGGCTCCTCCTTCATCAGAGGTCTGAGCTGGGTCCCTAGGCTCCTCCTTCGTCAGAGGTCTGAGCTGGTTCCCTGGGACTCTCCTTCCTTGGAGGTCTGAACTGGGTCCCTGGGCTTCTCCTCTGAGCTCCCAGGTCTTAGTCATTCCAACCTTTTCTTTTTGTCCCATAGCCGTAAGGATGGAAGATGTTTCCTGAACTTAGTACCTCTGGTCTACCTCAGTGTTTTCATTTGTTCATTTTACCCTCTAATTCCAATGTTGAAATTGCTCGTGTGGGTTTGTTTTCCTGTTGAATCCTAAGTGATGCTGGTGATTAGAACTAGACCTAGGAATCTGGGGCAAGAGAACAAATGGCAGTTGCTATGAGGGCCATGAGGTGAGTATTGATGTAAGAAATCCCCCCCAAAAGAGGGGAAAGAACAAATATCTATTTCTACATGGATAGGAGCTTTTCTAACAAAAGAGCGATATTTGGGGCAAATAAAAGGAGTTACCACTATACACACTCCATAAGTACCACATGTAACTTATGTCCTTACTTTTGTAGAATGTATAGTTTTCAACTAAGTGAAGCTTTGTGGAGTTAGAAGTGCAAAATATAGATAGTTGGCCTCTTGAGAGCACTTTTCACCAAACATCCTTTGCAACCCTTGTCAGAAGATGTTTCTGTGTTAGCTCTCTCCTCTCTTTTTGTAAATTAAAATAAGATACCCAAAGGATTATAAATTATTCTATTATAAAGACGCATGCACACATATGTTTATTGCAGCATTGTTTACAATAGCAAAGACTTGGAACCAACCCAAATGCCCATCTATGATAGACTGGATAAAGAAAATGTGGCACATATATACCATGGAATACTATGCAGCCATAAAAAAGGATGAGTTCATGTCCTTTGCAGGAACATGGATGAAACTGGAAACCATCATTCTCAGCAAACTGACACAAGAACAGAAAACCAAATGCTGCATGTTCTCACTCATAAGCGAGTATTGAACAATGAGAACACATGGACACAGGGAAGGGAACATCACGCACCGCGGCCTGTTGGGGGGTGAGGGGATTGGGGAGGGATAGCCGGGGGTGCCGGGATTAGGGAGGGATAACATCAGGAGAAATACCAAATGTAGATAACAGGAGGATGGATGCAGCAAACCACCATGGCACGTGTATTTACCTATGTAACAAACCTGCACATTCTGCACATGTACCCCCAGAACTTAAAGTATAATTAAAAAAAATAAAATATAATCACAGGAAAAAAAAATAAAGAAAACAGAAAGTGAGGTAGAAAGCAAAGTATTTTGACAAAATTCAAACATTTCAGATAGTCAGATAATCCTGTACAGGATAGTACACTTAGCTGGGTAGAGTGCACAGCTCTGGGAACCTGCACCATTGGAGAGTGACCTCAAAGCCACCGTTCAGAGCCTGATCCTTTCCTATTTCTATTGGCTTTCTTCTGGTGTCTCTTTTCTGCCTCCTCTTCTTGCTATCCTTTAACAGTGCCTGAAATCTAATCCTTATTTGGCATTGGGATAGAAATAAATATGCACTGATGAAGAGATGCATCTTAAGAACGGTCATTTGTCAGTCCTGGAAGAGTCTTGACAAAATGGTGGGTTTTATCCTCAGATGCAAGAACTTGATTGGGTTAGGGTCTCAGAATTTCTTGGCCTGACTGAGTCATACCAACCAAATTTCCTAAAGAGTAATACAAAATTTCCAAAAGATTAATGAGGGTTTAAGTCTACTCCTTTACAATAGAAAATATGCATCACTAAGTAATGATCACCATACCTTTAAATACTTGTTCATGTTGTTATTTCCCACCTGCTGTAAAAGTCATGGTCGTAGGGAAGGAAAGAAAGGATACAAGCTTATACATAAAAATAGCAAAAGGGCTCTCAAGACTTCACAAGCCTTAACAGAAAGGAGCCAAGACAAGATGAGGCCAACAATGTGAAACAATTGTTACAGTTATATGGAATAGCCACATTGAGGTCATAGTCCAGTCTCTTACCTGGACTGCCCATTTGTGATTTTGCACTTTCATCTACTCCTCTCTGAAAAATATCTTACTGAACAAAATCAGCTAACACAACCAGAAAAAAAATGGAAATGTACAATTAATGTTAGGGGCTGAGGACAAGGGAACAATTCCTAGATTTCAATGTAATCAAGGAAAATACTGATTCATATTTAGTGTGGGGATTTAAAATTCAATTGGCTCTTGCTTTTATTGGGGTTAGAATCGCCAGGCAGCTGTTTCTGGACTCTTCCATACAATGTCAATGCCAAGGAGTATGAATGTCCAAGTATTGAACATTTATGGAGGTTTCCCTATCTGAAGCAGATAATAATATGCAGTCATTATGTCCTTTAGAACAGGGGTTGGCATACTATATCTATGGGTTAGCTGCCTGCTTTTTTTTTTTTTTTTGAGACAGAGTCTCAGTCTTGTCACCTAGGCTGGAGTGCAATGGCAGGATCTCAGCTCATTGCAACCTCCACCTCCCAGGTTCAAGCAATTCTCCTGTCTCAGCCTCCTGAATAGCTTGGATTACAGGCGCCCACCACCACACCTGGCTAATTTTGTATTTTTATTAGAGATGGGGTTTTATCATGTTGGCCAGGCTGGTCTCGAACTCCTGACCTCAGGTGATACACCCACCTTGGCCTTCCAAAGTGCTGGAATTATAGGCATGAGCCATCATGCCCCGCCTTGGCTGCCTGTTTTTGTAAATGAAGTTATACTGGAACATATCCATAGCTGTTTGAGTATGCATCGTCTAAGGTCACTTTCCTGCCACAATGGCAGAGTTGAGTTGCTGACATAGAGACTAGATTGGCCACAAAGTCTTAAATATTTACCATCTGGTTCTTTATATAAACGAATTGCTGACTTCTGCCTTATCAGCTTTTAAGTTAGGGAACAATACTTACACATAAGAAACAATGACAAAACAACAGAGTAATCAATAAGTACTAAATGTTTACACCAAGTTATAAATGCTACAGGACTGCAGAGAAAAGATCAGATGGCTCTTTGAGGAGGACAAGTCCGGTGGCCACTGGGAGGAGTGATTAGATAGTAGAGTGGGAACATCACCTCAAAGGCCGCTGCGGTAGGATTCGGGGAGACCAGGGGCAACTTGTGTGGCACAATGTGGTATGTGGCCACAAGACATTTCAGATCAGTATTGGGAACCAGTTATGCCAGACCTCCAGAGTAGAATGAGTAGAGTGTAATTACTTAGAGGAAGGTCAAGTTAGAATCTGGGGTGCAGATGAAAATTGGAAACAGTAAAGTCAGATGTCCAAATAGAAACGTGAGGTGGTGCTAAAGCCATGTGTCAAGGATGTTTACATGTTAATGTTTAGAGCTGTGGTTTGAGCTGGATGGCAGAGGCAAGTGCCAGATTATGAAAGCTATTGTTGTTATGGATGCTAAATTCAGTGGCACATGTGAAAGAACTGGGAAATGTGTGAAAGACACGTGAGATGGTTATTAGTGCTGTTATCATTGAAGGGAAACTGCCTACTTTCTTTTCCTTTTTAGGAGAAAGTGGGGGCAATTTTAGAAAACCTGCCAGCTTGTGACAGCTGAAGCCAGTCAGAATGCAAACGGAGCTTATAGCTACAGCAGAAGCCAGAACGAGGGATGAGTCCAGTTGAGATGATCCGAAGTGGTGTATAAGAGGTGCCTGAAGAGGAGAGAATGGCAATTTTAACAGGATAGACAAAGGCAACATCCCAAATCTCCCACTGCAAATACACAAAAGTACTAGACAAAACAGTTTTGAATACAGCATGTTGCAGCTGTTCTTTACATGGGTAAATGTCAGGGTGGAGGCTTCTGTTTTAGTGACCTTGAGCCTGATTGAAAGGATGTTCTGTAGATAAGACCTTTGCCTAAAGCTAAGACCCTCAAAGAATTGTAGTCTTAAAGCAAGAAGTGACTAGAAAAACTGTCCACCATTGCAGTGAGATGAAGAGGCAATTATGTCTCTTGGTCTGAGCTTTGGATAAAATATCTATCTGCATATCCTCAGAAGAACCTGTAACTCTGATTTATATCTGTCCCAAGTTTGGATTTCTAAGCTCTATTTAGGCATCCCAGAAATCCCTAACTGAAAAATAATTAAAGCTCATCACTGTGTATTGATATCCCTGGGGTACCAGACAGCAGCAAATGCAAAACGGCTTTGAAAATACATTTCTATAACCAGGCCCACAGGTCTCTCATAGAAAAAATAAGTCACTAGAAATATTATCTCACAATCAAAATCATAAATCATGTGAGAAAATAATCTGTGACAGAGAGAGAGAGAGAGTCAGCACATGCAGGGAGGTTGGTGTCCTTGAACTCAGTGAAATAATCTGAATGAGAATACAAAATAAATGTTTGTAAGGATTAAAGAGGGAGAAAACATGGTACAAATAAGTAGCATAACCTTCTGAAAAAAATTTAAAAATCTTTGAATAAGAACCAAATAGAACTCCCAGAAACAAAATTTTAACCAATAAAGTTAAAAACTCATTAGTTGATATGGTTTGGCTGTGTCCTTACCCAAATCTCAACCTGAATTGTATCTCCCAGAATCCCCATGTGTTGCGGGAGGGACCCAGGGGGAGGTAATTGAATTATGGGGGCAGTCTTCCCCCGTGCTATTCTCATGATAGTGAATAAGTCTCACAAGATTTGATGAGTTTATTAGGTGTTTCTGCTTTTGCTTTTTTCTCATTCTGTCCTGCTTCTGCAATGTAAGAAGTGCCTTTCGCCCTCTGCCATGACTGTGAGGCCTCCCCCAACCAAGTGGAACTGTCAGTCCAATTAAACTTTCTTTTGTAAATTGCCCAGTGTTGGGTTTGTTGGACTAATACAATGGGTTAAACATCATATTCAATATCACTGAAATTATACCTGTGTATCTGGAAGATAGGGCTGGGGAAATTATCCAGAGTGCAGAATAGAAAAGCATAGAGGTAGAAAAATCTAAGGGATAAAGAAGCATATGGAATATAATGAGAAAATACAGAATATCTGTTTTATCTTGGGTTATAAAACAAAGTTTCATAAGCTGGGTGACTTATAAGCCACAGAAATGTATTTCTTACCGTTCTGGAGGCTGGAAGTCCCAGATCAAAGTACCAGCATATCCAGTGTCTGGTGAGGGCCCATCTCCTGGTTTGCAGATGGCTGTCTTCTCATTGTATCTTCATCTAGTGGAGAACAGAGAGGAAAAAAACCAACCAACCAAAAACCTCATGTCTTTTTATAAGGGCACTAATCCCATTTAAGAGGGCCCCATCCTCATGATCTAATTATCTCCAAAAGGCCCCACTTCCTAATACCATCAAATTGGAGGTTGATATTTCAACATATGAATTTTGGGGGAATAGAGACATTCAGTTCATGGCAATATCTAATAGGAATTCTAAAGTAAGAAATGAAATGTTTAAAAATCGATTAAAATTTTTCCAAAATTGAAAGATATAAAATCTTTATATTCAGTAGTGTAACTAATCCTGAATAGAATGAACAGAAAATAAATTTATAAAGCAACACTGTGGATAGAGTATCAAAGAGAAAATCTTACAAGCAGCCAGAGAGAATAATAGGTTATCCTCAAAGAAACAAAATTTAGCACACAGAAGTTTTCCCAGAAGCACAGCTAGACATCAGAAGACAATGATATTATTAATACTGGTGAGTGCAAATAAATGGAACATAACAGAGGGTGATCAACCATGATATTTTGCTAGAAACTGTCCTGGTTTTGGCACTGAAGGTTGCAAGTCTTGGGAAATCCCTCAGTCCAAAGCAGATCACTGATCACCCTACACTGCTCTAAGTGGTTAAGCTGCCATTGGAGAGTGAGAACAACAACAACAAAATATGGTCGTTTAAAAGTATGAGTGAAATAATGTTATCTGAAAAAGTTCATCTCTTGTAGATGTTGTTGAAAGGGCTACTGAAGAATATAGTTTAGAAAAAACAAAATCAATCTAGATAGAAGGAATTGGATGTAATAGGCAATGGGGAACACACAGGTAAAATATTGATTAGTATAAAGAAGTATTGACTAGACAAAGTAATATGATAATAACTAGCAATTTTAGAGCTATACAAAGGAAAAAAAAGGAGAGAAAAACCAAATGACAACAATAACATTTAAGACGTTGAGGTGTGCAGATCTAGTGGTGCCATGAATTATCATTTCCAAGTCCTTGAAATGATAGGGATGGAGATAGGACTCCTGGCTAAGTGTCTACTTTAAATATGCATGAAAAAAAATCTGGTGTCCCTTCTACTTCCCCTTTTCTTTCTGAACAATTCAGTGTTAAAGCCATTAGGGCAAGGTATAGGCATCCATGCTGGGGTGGGCGGATGCTAGGCATGGTGGCCCAGAGTGGGACGATGGAGTCCAAGCTGAGTGAGGAGGATGTTCATGTAGGGGTGCACCTGGTGCAGGTGTCAGAGCAAGAATGCAGTAAGAAGGTATTTGCACAGGAGACCTGCCCAGCACAGGGTGTCAGAAGCTAAGAGGGGTGAGTCAAGCATCTATACAATGAGTGATATGGTGAAGAGTGGTGAAGCCAGTAGGGTGAGGAGGGTTTTACACAGTACTGTGTGAGGGAGGCATCTCCATAGGGCTGCCTGGCATGGAGTATCAGAGCCCAGGCCTGAAGAGGAGGAAGTCCAGGTAGTGGGGGTGGCTTGCTTGGCATGGTGTGTGGAGTTGAGTGGGGTGAGAAGAGTGTCCATATGGGAGAGAGAAGTGCAGGAGAGATTGAAAATTGGTTACAGATGGGGTGTTGTTCAAATAAGTAAGGAAGAATAATTGGGAGCCAGATATCTCATAACCAGAGAGAGAGAATTAAAAAGTATAAGGGGATAAAACTATAAAGGACCATGTAATGGCTGGATTGAAATTGGTGGTATCTGTGTAAACTTGGGATTCTCGATATAGATAGGCAGGTAATAGGAATAAGTATAAATTTAGGTATATGTATATACGTGTATTTATGTATATACATACATATCCATATATGCGTATATGTGTTTCTTACTTCACTCCACTGATTGCCTGGGAGCCAAATAAAAGAAATTGAATATCACGTTGAGCAATGCTATCACAGCAGGTAGTGCTATGGTCTGAATGTTGGTGTACCCCCTCAATTCCTATGTTGAAGCTTAATCTCCAATGTGATAGTATCAAGAGGTGGAGCCCATTGAGAAGTGATTAAATCATGAGGACTCCACCCTCATGTATGGAATTAGTGTCCTTATAAAAGAGACAGAATGGAGAATGTTTGCCCTTTTTGCCTTTGAAAACAACTCCGCAGGAAAGTGCTGTCTATGAGGAATGGGCTGTCCTCAGACACCAAAACTGTTAGTGCCTTGATCCTGGTTTTCCCAGCCTTCAGAACTTTAAATTTCTTTTGTTTGTACATTCCTTAGTCTAAAGTACTCTGTTACAGCAGCTTAATAGACTAAGACAATTTGTAATATTTTATAACCCACTGAGTGTATAGTAATATAGATTACCACATAAATACATGGAAATTTTGATGAGCAATGAGAAATTTACATAATTTCAAAATCTCCACAAAATACTCGTTAATTCTAAAACAGAAAGGAGAAACTTTGCAGTGGAGTGGCCTGGTAGACATAAACTGCATCAAGTGAACAGCATCAGGTTTGGGATAAATCAAAGATAAAACAGCCTCATTTCTGTGACATTTCTGCCAAATACGCATACTCATGGGGAGACATCAGACAATCTTAAATCAAGGGATATCTTACTTCATAACTATCCTTTAATCATCACAGTTGTCAAGTTTGTGAAAGTCAAGACCAGACAGAAGAACCATTTCAGATTAAAAGAATAAAAAGACATGACAACAAAATGAAGCGCATGATTCTGAATTAGATCTTGTTCTCATGAAGGCGGCTATTAGAGCCAATGGCAAGACTTGTACATATCTGGGGATTAGGATATAAATGTTAATTTCTTGATTTTGGTCATTATATGAGGTTTTGCAGAATTATCCTTTTTTTTTTGGGCAAGAAGCATGCTGAAGTATTCAAGGGTGGGTGGATTATGGTCATTATGTTGGCAATTTATCTCAAATGATTCTGGAAAAAATGTTCTTTGTATTACACTTGCAACTTTGCTTGTAAATTTCAGATTATTTCAATGTGAAAAAGATGTTCTCCAAAATTTTTTTCAGGCAACACTGTGGACTAGATGTCCCAAGAAAACCTTCTTAGTATAAGGTACTTAAAATGTAGAATATAAAACAAAAGGAAACAACTTCTTAAAAGCATGGCTGAGCAGGCAGTATAAAAGAGAAACAGACCAGAATGTCAAGAAGGCATGATTTCCCAGGAGTAAGTGAGCTCTGGATCTCTAGTTTGACCTAAGAATACCTTGTGCCCTAGAGCCTTGACTTTTCTATGCCCATGCCTAGGAAAGAAAGCAAAGATAGCTCTGTGCCCAGGAAGGTAAAAGGTCTGATTAGAGACTTGAATCTGCTAAGAGTGAAAGAAAACTTCCCCAAAGAATGAGACTGGGATGTTTCAGTTCTGGCTAAGTGTACAATGGAACAGTCCTTGAAAAGAAAATCTCCTGAGAATTCTTAACCACCACCTATAGGTTTGAGGCTGGGATTCACAGCTTCTGTGTGATCTGGAAAGCTCCAAGCTGAACACTGAATTGAGAGTGATCCTGGTTTAAGTGTTATGTATTAAGCCAGGTTTTCTAATAGATAGTACCTGAAGCAAGGATTTAAAGAGCTGGGACTTTATTTGGGAAGTGCATCCCAGAGCGCTGGAATGAGAGAGAGGGAGCTGAGGCAGGGGAGGAGGGAAGACTTGCCTTGAACTCTCACTGCTCTGCCCACTGCCCCATGGTGAAGGGGGCAGGCTCCAGTAGGTGCTCAGCGTGTGGGATGCCTCCAGTTAGGCTGTGCAGAGCAGCTGACTCAGCAGTTAAAGGGAAGGAGGAAGGGACAAATATCTATGCACCTGGCTCCTCCTAGACCCACTTCCTATTGGTCAAAGTTAGCTTACGGGAAGGTAACGCCACCACACTTCCAGGCTAAGTCATCTGCCCCCCTCAGCAGCTGTTTGGGATGCTGGGCCTGTGCTCTACATTGTAGTGCTTTATTTGCATATGGAAGTGGTGGGAGAAGCCAGAAACTACATGTGTGGCTGATGGTCTAGGCCATGTGACAGTAATGAAAGGGAGGCCCAGGCAAACACCAGGCAAGTACTGGTCCAGCCCTAGATGTGGCAGTGTGGCAGCATGGTCCAGGAGGCAGACAAGGGAATTTGAGAAGGTATGAACAATCTGGGTCAGATACACTCTCTTCCTGGCAACCACTCCAGGTTGTAACCACTCTGGTTACAGAGTGGTTATAGTAACCACTCTGTTACTATAATATGGAGTCTTCCTTTTTTTTTCATGAAAGCAGGGCACACTAATTTCTTTTCAGAGAGGAGAGGAATAAGCTGAGTTTGATACAGAGTTCTCTTCAAACTGGTAGCCCATTGTGATGTCTGAGAGGATGCAAGGCATGCGTAATGGTCCAGCTACTGTGATGTATCTTGATGTACTTTATATTCTCCATCTCACTTTACCTCCACCACCACTTCTCATAGATTCCCCTTGTACTTGATCAGCATTTAAGCTGGTTTGGATTTTTTGCCCAATGTACGGGTCCTGACTTTCATGTGAACTTTTCACTGTTCTGCCCTTCTTGAGTTGTGGCTTGTAGTAGATAGTGCTGGTATCCCCTCTATGTAACCTCAGCATCCACCTCCATGTTCTGAAGGCTGCATATGGTGAACATCTGCATGCTCTATGTCTGAAGGCTTTTTTTCTCTGGATGCAAGCAAAGAACAAACTAGAGTGTTAGACAGTGAATCCTCTGGAAGCAGCCCTGAACCACTGGTGGACCTGGAGATGTATAATTACCCAGCTTCCTCAACTTTGGGCTTATGTTCCACACAGGCTGCCAGAGTTGCCCAGCAGGAGTGAGCTCCAGTTGCCTACAGTGATACACTGGTTGATAATACTGGCTTTCTCCACCTCTTACCTTGCTACTCACTTCCCTATTGGTGTTTTCTGGGCTTACTCCCAAATAAACTAATTGCACTCGGATTCTTGTCAGAGTTTGTTCCTGAGGTACTCAAGTTCAGACACATTTGCTATACTTGTTCCTGAGCAGTTAATTCTAGGCTTGGTATCAATATGAGACACCCCGGCGAATTCCCAGCATTCAGACCTACTCATTTCTGCTGCCCTTGTGGAGTGCAGCCCTAGTTCATCATGGGCGTCAGTAACAATGGCCACCAACCTTACAGTGACTCCTTTGCCTGCTGAACACTAAGGAGTTTGTTGGCCATGTGGTAGCTGCAGCTTTCAGCTCAGTGCAGCTCTTACCAGCCCTACTCCCCCTCCCCAAGAAAGCCAGTACCTCTAGCCCTTCAGAGTCCAAATTTGGAGGCCAAATTCCTCAAATGCGTTATTGGTTGTAATTACAAGAAGGCTACTTTGTTTTTTCCTCCTTTTCTTTGTTTTTGAGACTGTGTTTCACTCTGTCACCCAGGCTGGAGTGCAGTGATGTGATCTCAGCTCAGTGCAACCTCCACCTCCCAGGTTCAAGCAATTCTCCTGCCTCAGCCTCCTGAGTAGTTGGGATTACAGGTACCCATGACCACCCTCAGCTAATTTTTGTATTTTTGGTAGAGACAGGGTTTCCCCATGTTGGCCAGGCTGGTCTTGAACTCCTGACCTCAAGTAATTCACCCGCCTCAGCCTCCCAAAATGCTAGGATTATAGGTGTGAGCCACCTTGGAGGACTGCTTTTAATTCCACTCTTTGGTTATTTGATTGGACTGGTGATCAGAGAATGAAATATATTGGCCTTTGGTTTAATTCTAGCCACTGAAAACTAGGATATAATTTATTGTCTCAATGCATATGTTTCATTCCATTTTTGAGAAATAGATTCATGGGGTACATGTGCAGGTTTGTCATATGGGCATATTGTGTAATGCTGGGGTTGGAAATTCCTTTGAACCTATTACCCAAATAGTGAACATAGTACCCAATAAGTGGTTTTGGACCCCTTTTGGAGTCTCCAGTGTCTATTGTTTCCATCTTTATAGCCATGTGTACACTTTGTTTAACTCTCACCTGTAATAACATGGTATTTGATTTTCTGTTTCTGCATTGATTCATTTAGAATAATGGCATCTAAATGAATTATCCAGCTGCATCCGGGTTGCTGTGAAGGAAATAATTTCATTATTTTTTATGGCTGTGTAGTATTCCATGGTGTATTTTCTTTATCCAGTCCACCATTGATAGACACTTAGGTTGATTCCTTGACTTTGATATTGTGAAATGCTGCCATAAACATACAAGTGGTCTTTGATAAAACAACTTCTTTTCCTTTAGGTGTGTACCCAGTAGTGCGGTTGCTGAATTGAATTGTGGTTCCATTTTTTTGTTCTTTGAGAAATCTCCATACTGTTTTCCACAGGGGTTGAAGTAATTTAAATTTCTACCAACATCCTCAACATCATTTGTTATTTTTTGACTGTTTAATAGCCATTCTGACCTGTCTCAGATGGTATGTCACTGTGGTAATTTGCATTTCTCTGATTAGTGATGTTGAGCATGTTTTCATATGTTTGTTGGCTGCCTGTATGTCTTCTTTTGAGAAATGTCTGTTCATGTCCTGTGCCCACTTTTTTGTGGGGTAGTTTTTTTTTTCTTGTTGATTTATTTAAGTTCTTTATAGATTCTGGATATTAGGCCTTTGTCAGAAGCATAGTTTGAAAATATTTTCTCCCATTTGTTATGTTTTCTGTTTACTCTGTTGATAGTTTCTTTAGCTGTGCAGATGTTCTTTAGTTTAGATCAAGAGGATACAAGATGGCCGAATAAGAACAGCTCTGGATTGCAGTTCCCAGCGAAAACGCAGAGGGTGAGTGATCACTGCATTTCCAAACAAATTTTTACTGCCCACAGACCAGGAGATTCCCGGGCAGAAAAGCACCAAGAGTCTCCAGCATGGCTGTTTCAGCCAGTGCAGTGGGTCTCCGCACAAAAACTCACACAAATCCAGATGCCATTTCAACTGGCGACTGGAACACCTGAGAGACAGAGTTGCCTGTTCAACTGAAAAAAAGGGGGCTGAAACAGGGAGCCAGGTGATCTGGCTCGGCTGGTCCCACTCCCACAAAGACCAGCAATCTGAAACACTCTGGATTGAGGGTTTCACAGCAAGTACAGCTGGACCTGGGATGGTCCAGCTCTGTGGGGGGAAGGGTGTCTGCCATTACCGAGGCAGTCCACCTTTACCGAGGCAGTCCGCTATTACAGAGACAGTCCGCTATTACAGAGACAGTCCGCCATTACTGAGGCAGACTGCCATTACCGAGGCAGTTCTAACTCTACTCCTATAAACAAAATTACAAGTTCACACAGTAGCCGGGCAGAGCCCACAGCAGCTCAGCAATGCCTCTGCTGGCAGACTGTGACTAGGCTACCTCCTTGCTGGGCAGGGCAGCTCTGAAAAAAGGCAGCAGAATGACAGGAACTTACAAATAAAGCCCCACCTTCCTGGGACAGAGCACCAGGGAAAAGAGTCAGTTATGAGTTCTGCTGCAGCAGACTTAAACGTACCTGCCCAGCAGCTCTGAACAGAATGACAGAGCTCACAGCTCAGCACTTGAGCTCCTATCAGGGACTCATCAAACAGCTCCCTGACCCCTGTATATCCAAAGAGACACCTCATAAAGGAGAGCCCAGGCTGACATCTGGCAGGTATCTTTCTGGGACAAAGATAACAGAAGAAACTGGCAGCAACCCTTACTGTTCTACAGCCACTGCAGGTGATCTCCAGGCAAGCAGGGTCTGGAGTGGACCTCCAGCAGTCTTACAGCAGGGGGGCCTGACTGTTAGAAGGAAAACTAAGAAACAGAAAGAAATAACTTCATCAGCAACAAAAAGGATGTCCACTCAGAGACCCCATCTGAAAGTCACCAACTACAAAGACAACAGGTAGGTAAATCCACAAAGATCGGAAGAAACCAGTGCAAAAAGGATGAAAACACCCAAAACCAGAACACCTCTCCTCCTCCAAGGGAATCACAATTCCTCACCAGCAAGGGAACAAAGGTGGATGGAGAATGAGTCTGATGAATTGACAGAAACAGACTTCAGAAGGTTGGTAATAACAAATTTCTCTGAGCTAAAAGAACATGTTCTAACCCAATTCAAATAAACTAAGAACCTTGAAAAAAGGTTTGATGAAATGCTCACAAGAATAAACAGCTTAGAGAGGAATATAAATGAATTGATAGAGCTGAAAAACAACATGAGAACTTCGCAAAGCATACACAAGTTTCAACTGCTGAATTGACCAAGCAGAAGAAAGGATATCAGAGATTGAAGATCAACTCAATGAAGTAAAATGAGAAGGCAAGATTAGAGAAAAAAGAGTAAAAAGAAATGAAAAAAGCCTCCAATAAATATGGGATTATGTGAAAAGACCTAATCTACGTTTGATAGGTGTACCTGAATGTGATGGGGAGAATGAATCCAAGCTGGAAAACACTCTTCACGATACTATCCAGGAGAACTTCCCCAACCTAGCAAGACAGGCCAATATTCAAGTCTAGGAAATATAGAGAACACAAGGATATTCCTCAAGAAGAACAACCCCAAGGCATATAATCGTCAGATTCACGAGTTGGAATGAAGGAAAAAGTGCTAAGGGCAGCCAGAGAGAAAGGTCGGGTTACCCACAAAGGGAAGCCCATCAGACTCACAGCAGATCTCTCAGCAGAAACCCTACAAGCCAAAAGAGAGTGGGGGCCAATATTCAACATCCTTAAAGAAAAGAACTTTCAACCTAGAATTTCATATCCAGTCAAACTAAGCTTCATAAGCGAAAGAGAAATAAAATCCTTTATGAACAAGCAATTGCTCAGAGATTTCATCACCACCAGGCCTGCTTTACAGGGCCCTTGTGGTGTAGGCAGACAAGGGAATCTCCTGGTCTGCGGATTGCAAAGACCGTGGGAAAATCCTAGTATCTGGGCCAGATAGCTCTGTTTCTCACAGCAAGTCTTGGGACGTTTTATCTCTTTCCCCAGTGCTGTGCACTTCTGTCTGAGGAAATTATATTGGGTTGTGCAGTTCACTCCACTGGCCAGTAGGTGGCACTTGTGGGTATGAACCCACTGAGCACTGTACCATGCTGTCTTCTGAAGTTGTAATGGGCCCTGCAGGTTGACTTCCTGGCCTGTAGGTAGCGCTTGCCTGTGAGAGGCAACTGTGGAGATGGCAGCAGTATTTTTTCTTGGCCTTGGTTAAACAGGGGAAGTACTGGGGTGTCCTTGGCAATGGGCAGGGTGTGGGATTCCCAGGGATACCATTCGGTGCTCTGCTGAGAGCAGCTGGAAGGGCAAAGCTGGGTGTGGCTGGGTTGGGCAAGCCCATTGTCAGGCTCTCTGAGTCTGGCGTGAGCACTGACCTTGGTGGAGGCAAAGGGGTAGCTCTCAGGCTGGTTGGGACAACCTTTCAGGAAGGGAAAGGAGGCCCCTCCAATGCCACAGAGCTTGCTTAGGGTAAGAGAAGTGGACTAGGGTTTTCAGCCGAGAAGGCAGCCATGGGGTCCACCCAGTTTGTGTATCCCAAACCCAGTGAGTCTCCCTCTCATATTTGGTCCAGTCAACAGGACTGACTAGCTAAGCTCATCCCAAGCTGTCTGCGCCCAGATGGCTGAACCCTACTGGGCATTGCAGTCTGCCAGACTCCCTGAGATGGAAACTTCAGCTGTCAGGCCATGCCCTTCCCCATCTGGCCTTGCAAAGGAAGGGGTGCCCAGCTCCCATGCTGCCACATGAACCAGCACCACACTCTGTGTTCTGACAGTGGGGGCTCCTCCCCTACTCAAGATCAGGCCACAAATGTTAACTCTATGCCCCTGGGAGATGTGCTTGAATTCTGAGGAGTTGAGACCTGGCTGGTGGATTTGTCCTCTGGCCCCTTGGGGCCATGCTGAGGCTGGTATGGTGGAAGTGAGCTGGTCACAATCTGCTAACACGACGCTCAGATGAGGCAGTGGAGGCTGTGCTGGAGGTACACTCCTGTGGGAGTGGCCAGGCAGATGGTCTTGGGAGGGCCAGCAGGTAAGGGGGAGTGTGGTTCATCTGCACCTCGTTGGGTGACAATAGCTGTGGGGTGTTTCTTGGGTCTGTGAGCGAGGTCATGCCCTGTTCTCTACTGGCCCAGCAGACAGCAGGAGCTGCAGTTGCTTAGTGCAGCATGGACATCCAGAGCCTTAGTGGATAGGCTCACCCTGGTCTTGTGTTTTGCCACAGTTGCCCAGCACAGCAAAACCTTCTGGGCTCCATGTAGGTTCTCGCTGTGCCTCTCCACTTGTCTAGGCAGCTTCCCCTGCCAATCCAAAGATTTGTGGGGGTCATGGGAACGCCTGTCGCTAGGACTCAGGGTTCCATGGTGGGCATGTGGTGCCCTGGGGTTCCTTCATTTACTTCTTCCTTGGGTCCAGTCTTGGTCCAGGGACAGGTTCTGGCACCTGGTGACAGAGCAGGCTGTCCCGCTTCCTCCCTCTTCAACCAGTGTCTGCATCACCTCTCTGTTGACTTTCAGTGTTTTTTTTTTCAAAAGATCTGTTGGAAGTATGAACGCTTGCTTGATATTTTGGTTCCTCTTTGTGGAAGAGGTGCTTCTAGCTGCATCTAGTTGGCCATATGGTCTAATTATATGTTTTTTTTTTTTTTGTTTTTTTTTTAAAGAGAGAAAAGGAGAAAGAAACAGCAAAAGAAAGAAAAAAAGAAAAAGAAAGGAAGAGATTTTAGAAAAAGAGAGAAAAGGAGAAAGAAAGAAACAGCAAAAGAAAGAAAAAAGAATGAAAGAGAAAGAAAGAGGAAGAGATTTTAGAAAAAGAGAAAAGGAGAAAGAAAGAAACAGCAAAAGAAAG
>PVKP010015679.1:32483-50116 GCA_004027715.1 Plecturocebus donacophilus | reverse complement strand
AAAGTGTGATTTTTTTTTTAAAAGCACAATTCTGAATATGTCACATTCCTGCTTATAAATCTTTGATAATTCCCCACAAACTAGAGAATGAAGTTCAGATAGTAATTTGGCATTCAAAGACTGCCATTTTCTGACCCAATTTGTCTATATTAAAAGAAATTGCTGGTCATCTCCTGAACATAGGATGCACTTTCCAGCTTCAGTTCACACTCTTCTTTTTTACCTGGAATGGCCTGTTCAATGAATCTTCATTCAAAATTCTTACAAGGGCCAACTCAAATACTACCACTTTTGTAAAATCTTGACTTAACTCCCTAATTGGAAATACAGTTGTCCCTTGCTCAGTATCTGCTGGGGATTGGTGCCAGGCAATTCCTGGATACTAAAACACATGGATGCTGAAGTCCCTTACATAAATGGCGTACTATTTGCATATGACTTATGCACACCCTCCCATATACTTTATTTTTTTATTTTTATTTTTTTGAGACAGAGTTTTGCTGTTGTCCAGGCTGGAGTGCAATGGTGCAATCTCTACTTACCGCAACCTCTGCCTCCTGGGTTCATGCGATTCTCCTGCCTCAGCCTCCCAAGTACCTGGGATTACAGGCATAGACACCATTCCAGCTAATTTTGTATTTTTAGTAGAGATGGGACATCTGTGGATTACTTATAATACCTAATACAATGTAAATAGTTGTTTTTCTTTTTTCTTTCTTTTTTGAGAGGGAGTCTCACTCTGTCGCCCAGGCTAGAGTGCAGTAGCAAGATCTCGGTTCACTGCAACCTCTGCCTCCTGGGTTCGAGCGATTCTCTTGCCTCCCAAGTAGCTGGGACTATAGGTGTGCATCGCCATGCCCAGATAATTTTGGTATTTTTAGTAGAGATGAGACTTTGCCATGTTAGCCAGCTTGGTATTAAACTTCTGACCTCAAGTGATCCACCCGCCTCAGCCTCCCAAAGTTCTGGAATTGCAGATGTGAGCCTGTTCTGTTTTTTAATCTATGTTATTTTTATTGTTTATTGGTATATTTATTGTTTTTTTCCAAATATTTTCTGTTGTTAGTTGGGTCCGTAGATGCTGCCTCTCTAAGTGAGGAACTCACAGATACAGAAGGCTAGCTGTAATCCCTCCTGACTGGATATTCATTTAGCAATTTGTCCTTTTATTTTCATAAAGTAGCCTCTATTCAAATGTCACCAATCTGGCTGCGGGCAGTGGCTCATACCTGTAATTCCGTCATTTTGGGAGGCGAAGGCAGTAGGATCGCTTGAACTCAGAAGTTTGAAACTAACCTGGGCAATATAGCCTATCTCTATAGAAAATAGAAAAATTAAAAATAAATTACTCAGGCCTGTAGTCCCAGCTACTCAGGAAGCTGAGGCAGAAAGATCGCTTGAGCCCAGAAGTTCGAGGTTACGGTGAGCCAAGATGGTACCATTTGCACTCCAACCTAGGTGCAGAATAAAACCCTGTCTCAGAAAACAAAAAACAAAACAAATGTCACCAATCTGTGAGCCCTGTGATGATCACCCGATCCCCCTTACTTTCCCTACTTTAAAAAAGATCTCATCATCACATAAAATAGTAATTATTTATTAGTTTGTACTTATTCTTTTGTCTTCTATTTCCACTAGAATGTGAGCTCTATGAGAGCAGACACTTTGTCTTTTTTCATTGTTCGCTGTCATAGATCCAGCATCTGGAAGAGTGCCTGGCACACAGAGACGTGCAGTAAATGTTGAATGCATGACGCTCCTCCCTCCTGGTGTGCTGCTTCCCCCATTAGCTTGCTCTGCTTCCATTCAGTATCTAAATTAATGCATCATCATTCATTATAATGCCAAAGAGTAATTCTCTAATTCATCACTTGCTCCTAATCACACAACATCAAATTGATAATTTTTTTTTAAATTACACTGGTGGCAAAGGATCAAATGAGAAAAATTTTTGAAGGTCACTGGTAGGCCACAGCAGAAATTCATATGAAGGAAAGGGCCTAAACAAGAGCAGCATTGACCATGGTAATACTAAGATGGTATTTGTCATTTTCATTGTTGACATTTGCATGGAAGGTACAAAAGCAACAGTGGGTAAAATGCTGGTCCCTTAGCATAAATCATGGCAGTGACACCAAACCATACTTGTAGTCATTGCCTTTGTTACATATGCTCGTGGGGGAAAGCCAGTTTCATTTAAGAATGCCCTTGAAAAAGGAGTGAAAATTACTCATTTTAATAAATCTCGACCTTTAAATATGTCTTTTGTTTGTATGATGAAGTAAGAAGTACACACAGCACACTCAGTTGCATACAGAGGGTTTGCTCAAGGAGATAATACCAGCTCAACTAGCCACTTTTTTCATAGAACACCAGAAGGACTAACAGACATGGTTGTTCAGATTTAGCTATGGCAGGCCTTTTCTTGAAAATGAACAAGGTGCGGGGCACGGTGGCTCACGCCTGTAATCCCAGCTCTTTGGGAGGCTGAGGCAGGTGGATCTCCTGAGGTTAGGAGCTTGAGACCAGCCTGACCAATATGGTGAAACCCCGTCTTTAAAAAAAAAAAAAAGAAAATGAACAAGGTGAGCCAATTTCTTCCATAAAAACAACGAATGGTATTTGTTGGCAATAATAAAATTTGGGCTTTCAAGTGAAAATTATAATTTTGGAAACCTTGTTCCTGTCATTATGAGTTTGACAGCTTCCCAATTGCCTGATAAGATTGATGGTGATATTTTTGTAAATTTTTCGATATTATATAATAATATGTTTTGACATCTGGAAGAGCTGTATAACTTAGTGAACTAGTATTTTCTAAATGATGAATGCATGATGTTACAAAAGCATGACTGGGTAAAAAAAGTCCATTCAAGGACAAGATTGGCCGTGCAAGGCGGCTCACGCGTCTAATCCCAGCACCTTGGGTGGCCGAGGTGGGTGGATCACCTGAAGTCAGGAGTTCGAGGCCAGCCTGGCCAAAATGGCGAAACCCTGTCTCTACTAAAAATAAGCCAGTCATAGAGGAGAATTGCTTGAACTCAGGAGGCGGAGGTTGCAGTGAGCCGAGATCACACCACTGCACTCCAGCCTGGGGGACAGGGTAAGACTCTGTCAAAAAAAAAAAAAAAAGACAAGATCGACTACCATTTTAATGTAACAGAGTACAAAAAGTTAACTGATGAAGTTTTAGATTCTAAAGTGTTAGCCTTTAAGAAATTACAGTTATCTGAGAAGGCTATTAAAATGCTTCTCCCCACTATGCATGGTGGCTCATGCCTGTAATTGCAGCACTTTGGGAGGCCAAGGTGGGAAGATCCCTGAGCCCAGGAGTTTGAGATCAGTCTCGGCAACATAGCAAAACCCCATGTATTTTTAAAAATGTTTTTTAAAATTAGCTGGTCATAATGACGCACGTCTGTGGTCCTAGCTACTTGGGAGGCTGAGGCAGGAGGATTGCCTGAGCCCAAGAGTCTATAGTAAGCTGGGATTGTGCTGCTTCGCTCTAGCTGGGCAACAGAGTGAGACCTTGTGCCTAAAAATAAATAAATAAATAAATAAAATGCTCTTTGTTTCCCAACTGCATATTTGTGTGGTGCTGGCTTTTCTTCATATATTCCAACCAAAACAACATATTGCAACAGGTTGAATGCAGAAACATATGCGAATCCGGCTTGGTCCTGCTAAGCCAAATGTTAAAAAAATATACAAAAAATGTAAACCAGTGCCACTCTGTTCACTAAATTTTTTTTGTTTTTGAAAATATAGTTATTTTGGCTGGGCGTGGTGGCTCACGCCTGTAATCCTAGCATTTTGGGAGGCCGAGGTGGGTGGATCACCTGAAGTCAGGAGTTCAAGACCAGCCTGGCCAACCTGGTGAAACCGCACCTTTAAAATAAGAAATAAAAAAAAAAAGAAAAAAGAAAATATAATTATTTTAAAAATACATTTAAATATAAAAGTTGATTACCTTTATATTTAAATGAATAAAATAGTTTAAACATTTTAGGTCTAATTTCTAATATAGTAAACATCCATATATGTTATGCATGTAAACAAGAACTTTGGAGGTTCTCAATTTATTTTTTTAGAGAGTCTTACTCTGTTGCCCAGGCTACAATATAGTGGTGTGATCTTGGCTCACTACAACTTCCACTTCCCAGGTTCAAGCGATCCTCTTGCCTCAGCCTCCTGAGTACCTGGGATTACAGGTGGCCACCACTACACCCGGCTAATTTTTGCATTTTTAGTAGAGACGGGGTTTTGCCATGTTGGCCAGGCTGGTCTTGAACTCCTGACCTCAAGTGATCTGCCTGCCTCATCCTCCCAAAGTGCTGGGATTACAGGTATGAGCCACTGTGCCCAGCCTCAATAATTTTTAAGAGTGCAAAAGGGTCCTGAGTCCAAAACAGTTTGAGAAACACTGGTGGAAATTATTCCTGAAGTAAAATGGCATTTCTTTAAAAATTCAGTAATTTTGACTTTTCCCTCTCTGAAACTAACCCTCCCTTAATCTGATTTTGTGAGGTTTTATTGCATTTTTAAAAAATTCAGGGACCACACTGATCAGCTCTAGGTATTCATTTTAATCTATTCTAACACTCAGGATAATATATTTCAGATTAATACTTAATACGCTAATATCATTTAATTTTTCTGAAAAGTTACTTTCAAGGATTGTTTAAATAATGCAAACAATACTTTTAAACTACAGTTATACTCCACTGTTCTACCCAGAAACCCAAATACTTTTGACAGTCAGTTTAACGTTGTGTGTGCAGAATGTTGATAAAACACAATTTGGATTTTTACAACAGTGATTTTCAGAGGAGTAGGCATGAGAGGTGGGAATGCGGTTCACCTGCCCTCCCTGAGGGGAGCATCAGAATGTGAGGTGGGTGTAACTAGAGAAGTTTCTTCTGTCTGCACCAGAGATATTAATATTTACTGCCTTTCTATTCACTGTGTTCTCTTACAGAATTCCTGCTGTTGTAAGCAACCACTACAGATTTCTCAGAAGTACTGTGGCAAATAAAAATGATTGAGAATCATTACTCTACAATTTTCTATTCTACTAGAGAGACAGTTCAAAATAAAATAATAATAATAATTTTCCTGAAGAAAATAACTGGAAATAGGCCGGGCGCAGTGGCTTATGCCTGTAAGCCCAGCACTTTGGGAGGTGGGGTTGGGCGGATTATGAGGTCAGGAGATTGAGACCATCCTGGCCAACGTGGTGAAACCCCATCTCTGCTAAAAATTAAAAAAATTAGCTGGGCGTGGTGGTGGGTGCCTGTAATCCCAGCTACTCGGGAGGCTGTGGCAGACGAATCACTTGAACCCTGGAGTGGGAAGTTGCATTGAGCTGAGATGGGGCCACCGCAGTCTAGCCTGGCAACAGAGTGAGACTGTGTCTCCAAAAAAAAAAAAAAAAGAAAAGAAAAGGAAATAAATAGAACCAATCAAAACTTTTAAGGATTTGTGCTTATACTGAGATTCTATCAGGTTCTCCCCCTCTATTAATTTGAAAGCAAAACCATTACATTTTAATTGAATGTTTAAAAAAATGAACTATTTCAGTGACTTGTTTTATTTGGAATTTCACTATTTCTTTTTCTGAATAATATAGTTTTCCAGACTTAAGTAGTAAAAGTCAAAGACTTTGTTGTAAATCTTTTTTTTTTTTTTTTTTTTTTTTTTTTCCAAGACAGAGTTTCGCTCTTGTTGTCCAGGCTGGAGTGCCATGGCGTGATCTCGGCTCACTGCAACCTCTGCCTCCTGGGTTCAAGCAAATCTCCAGCTTCAGCCTCCCGAGTAGCTGGGATTACAGGCAGTCACCACTACACCAGGCCAATTTTTGTATTTTTAGTAGAGACAGGATTTCTCCATGTTGGTCAGGTTGGTCTCGAACTCTCGACCTCGGGCGATCTGCCTGCCTTGGCCTTCCAAAGTGCTGGGATTATAGGCATGAGCCACCATGCCTGACTGTAAATCATTATAATAATTGTATGCAGTTATTATGAATCACAGCTTCCTGTGTCCACACCCCTTTGTAATGTGACATTGTCACTCTGCGCATCAAAAATCAGAGTTTATTTTACCACCTCTTGAATCTGGGATGATCTTATGACTTGCTTTGATCAACTGAATATGATGGAGTGATCTTGTACATTTTAGAGTCTAGGCTTTAGGTCTTTGCTCCCATTCTCATCTTGGAACGCTAAGACCACCATGCTATGGAAAAGCTCAACCTACCACAAAGAGATGAGAAGCCACGTGGAGAACTAAAGCTTCCCAGACAGTAGCCAGCACCAACTGCCAGACATGTGAGTGAGGCCATCTTGAACCCTCCAACCCTAGATGTATTCAGGGTTCTCCAGAGAAACAGAACCAATAGGATGTGTGTGTGTGTGTGTGGTGTGTGTGTGTGTGTGTGTGTTTATAAAGAGATTTATTTTAAGGACTTGGCTGACTTGATTATAGAGCTTTCAAGTCCAAAATCTGTAGGGTGGGTTGGCAGGCTGGAGACCAGGGAAAATCTGATGCTGCAGTTCAAGTTCGAGAGGCATCTACTGGCAAAATTCTTCCTTGCTCATGAAAGGTCAGTGTTTTGTTCTACTCAGGCCTTCAGGATAATGCCTACTCACATTATGGAGGTCAATCTGAGTTATTAAAAGTTCACTGATTAGTTAATCTCATTGCAGCAAACCCTAACAGAAACAGCAGAATGTTTGACCATGTATCTGGGCACCATGGCCCAGTCAAATTGACACATAAAATTAACCATCATACCAATCAAGCTGTCAGATGATTGTAATTGAATGAGTGACCCCAGGTGAGACCATGAAAAACACCAGATTGCTAATCTACAGAATTGCCATAAGTTGTTTTTATTTTTGCCACTAAGTTTTGAGGTGATATGTTACACAACAAAGGGTAACTGAAACAGAACTACCTCTGAAAGTGTCTGTGGGTTTAGGGTGGGGGTTATGAGTAAGTGGGCATTAACTTTTGCGGATGCTATAGTCACGTGGAGGGATATTGTGTATGTCACATTCAAGTACAGTCTCAAATAAATGTTGTATATATAAGTGTAGGATGAGGCAGTGACACACACAAGGTGAATTGGTTTGTGAATCCATTTATTTATTTACTCATTCATTTAGCAGATATTTATTGCACACCTCCTGTACACCAAGTGCTATTCTAGAAGCTGGGAAGACAAGACAGACACTGTCCCTGACTTTGTGTAACTTAGTTTGAGGAAAAAAGGCAATTAAATAAGCAATTTCAAACAGTTTGACAAGGGAGTACAAGTTGCTGCTGACTACACCAATTTTTGGGATTAGGAAAGGCTATCTAGAAGTGATATTTAATCCTTCATATTTATTTAAATGAAGTATGAGTAGAAATTTAGTCGGGAAGGGGACATATGAAACCGTACGATGGGTTTGGGTCAGGAGAGTACTAAAATGTTCCGGACAGAGGAAATATATGTGAGGGCTCAGAGGTTAGAAAAATCATGATGCACTAAAGTCACTACAAAAACTTCTGTAGGTTATATGGAGAGGCAGGAGAGATGAAGCTGGAGAGTGAGGCAGCAAATCAGCAATTTAAAAAGTTTGGAGTTGTCTGGTTTGGAGCTGAAAAATGACAAGATAAATTCTGGATTTTAGACAAAAGCAATCCAACTTGTGAATGGAGAAAGATTTGAGTGGAGAAAAGAAATGAGCTGCTGTGAGTTCAGAGTATTTAAATGAGGATACCGGTAACGAGGATGGAGAAACACACGATTATATATGGAAAGTGAGTATAGAAAGAATTAGGATTATTTCTTGATTTTCTTTTTGCTCAGACAACCGAGTAGATGAAGTCATTAATAGAAACCAGGGACACTGAATAGTGGAGAACAATTTCTTTGAGTTATCAAAGTGAGATGTCCTGTAGGTAGCTAGACGTACTGGCTTGAAACTTAGGAGAGCTGCTGCGTCCTGTGTAAAAGGAAAAGCTATTCCTGGATGATGTCTAAAGCCAGATGGCAGGATTTAGGGGATGGGTTAGACCTGCACTTGTTTTCATGGAGAAGAGGCGGGTATACAGTGGCAGGGTGAGATTACTGTAAAATATCTGCATTCAAAGGGCTAAAAAAAGAGAGAAAATGCTGGAAAGGGTACTTGCTATAAACGCAGCCGGGCACGTTAAAACAAATCACGAAGCACAGGTGGCCAGGCTGGGTGGCTGAGGTTAGACCTGGCGTATTTTCGAGTGCACAGATACACAAAAGGGAAAGGGACCCTCCTCACCGGAAGCACAACCTCTGCCCTCTGTGGCATTACACATTCCTCCGCGCCGGAAGAACGCGTCACGCCTCGCCTCGCCTAGCCCAGGCGGCTTCCTTGTATCCATACCATTCGTAAAGGAGAGATTGTGCCCCTCCCCAACTCTCCACCAAGAGCGAGCCGCCTGGAGTCATTGGACTGGGCTGAACTTTGGCAGGCAAGGAGAGAAACAGCCACACTGGGCTGCCGGGCAAGAAAGGAGGAAGGAAGGGTCAGCACACAGGCTTCGAGCCGCTGCGGAAGGATTCTGTTTCCTGCAGGGGCGGAGGGATTTGACAGCACAGTAACTTCCGGAAAAGTGCTGAACCTCAGAGGAAAAGCCCTGCAAGAAACAATAACAAACGGAAGGAGGAAGCGATTCTGGGGTTTCTGTGTTGAACAGTTCTCGTCCGCGAAGATGCGCTTCGGCCCGTGTCAGGGGACGTGAATAGGCTCAGTGAGCTTCAGCCAGCTTTTCTCCACCTGTTCCCCACGGTGACCCCCACGCCCTGCCGGCCGCCGCAATGGCGGGCGTGGGGCCGGGGGGCTATACGGCGGAGTTCGTGCCACCCCCAGAGTGCCCTGTCTTTGAGCCGAGCTGGGAGGAGTTCACAGATCCGCTCAGCTTTATCGGTCGCATCCGGCCTTTGGCGGAGAAAACCGGCATCTGCAAAATTCGGCCGCCCAAGGTACCTCAGTCTGTGAAGAGAGAGCGGGAGAAGGAAGAATGGGGGAGTCCGTACCCTGGGTTTAGCCTTACTCTTCTGGTCCTTTTGTTCTTTCATGTGTACTTTCCCTATTTTGCGACAGTTGGACGCTGTTTCTGGATGTTTTTGCCTCGTTTTCTTTTGTGGTCTTATGTAGACACATCTGAACGCTAGTAAGTGGTGTCTCTGGGGCCTCTTCCGCCTAGAACTTGGGAACTGATAGTTTTCTCAGCTGTGGGCAAGGGTAACGAAAGGCTTTAGGTCTTTCGTTGAGCATTATGGTGTTTAAAGTACAGTATTATGACATGACATATTCTTCCCTCACATATCTTCATTATGATTTGATGGTCGGATATCTCTTTATTCAAGACCTGCTTGGATCAAATAATTTGCAGGCCTCGTCTCAGGGCTAGGGTTTCTCAAAAGGTAATCTGAGCTCTAGTCCCCCAGGATGGTATCGCTAGAAAGAACTCCAGACTAATTATTGCTACTTAATTATTTATTTCACTTATTTTCCATTAAGTGAAAAGTCTTACGGGGGAGGAGGGGAGAGAAGGAGCAGCAATTACTCTAAAATTTAAAGATTTAGGAAGAATTGGTCTATAATGGAAGTGGAAAGAAAGGTTGAAATCTCTTGACAAAGGGAACTAAACAACGGTTTTAGAATCGGTTATTGTAGATAACTAGGTTTGCCTGTAAGGTTAATTATAATCTCGCTTTTGAAGTAAGGAAAGCAGACACTATCCCTGTGTGGAGGGAATTAATGCCCCAAGAGGTTGAGTCAGAGTGCTCAAGGTCAAAAGGTGTTTTTCTGTACCCATTAGACCAGCGCTTTTTAAATGATGTTGCTGGACCACTTGCACCAGGGTCAACTGGATGCTTGTTTAAATGCAGATTTCTAGGCTTCTGGTTGTGGAAGTTTCTGCTTTTCTAGCAACTTGTCTTAGATGATTTTTCATGTAAGTTGAGATTTTTGAACCTCGCTGTAGTCATTGCTTCTTAAAGACATTTTCCTTTATGTTTGCAAGTCTGGATAAGTTAAAACACCAAATGTGAGATCTTGGGCAAGTGGCAAAATATATTTTGAACCTAGATCAGTTTTGCTGATTCTAAAATAGACATAATGCTCTCACTATGTTGAATGAATTTGTTTAAGTTTATAGGCTATTCATTTCAAGCAGAAGATTAACAAATAATTGCTGTGATGATATGCAATGCCATCCTCCAAAAACTTCCATTTAACCCTTTTTCTATCATAATGACCTAATGTTAACATCTTAAGCATTGAAAGTTTTCCTAAAGCATATTTTAATCTACTCTTGAATTTATTCATTAGAAATTCTATTCAAGGCTATTCGATTTTGAAAAAAAGTTTTTTTAACTTAAAAAATGCTGAAAGCTGACATAATGCTTTCTCTTTTTATGTCACATCATTGAAAATAAATCTTGTTTACACTCAGAATTTAATTTTAGTATTGGTAGATTCTTTAGTTTCCAAGGTAAGGGTTTTTTTTTTTTTCCTACTTCTCACTTTTTAAAATAGGTTTACTAATATTTAGGCCAAATCAAAGTATGTTCTTTAGACCCCACGTGAAATATGCTATCTCATTTTAGTTATATCACAGTCTGAAAATTGTTCTTGTTTTGTTTGCTTACCTTTTTTTTTTTTTTTTAATACTTGGGTTTCCAGGAGCTGGGCTTTGAACAAAACATCTGTGTAACATAAAGTGCTCTGTCACATTACACATAAATTTTAAAAATTGTTTAAATAAATAAGTTCTTTTAAAAAGTTTCTTTTTAATATTTAATTTTACCCTTAAAAAATTTTTTTTTTTTGAGATGGAGTTTCCCTCTTTTTGCCCAGGCTGGAGTGCAGTGGCTCACTGTGATCTTGGCTCACTGCAACCTCTACACTCCTGGGTTCAAGCAGTTCTTCTGCTTCAGCCTCCCAGGTAACTGGGATTACAGGCATGTGCCACCATACCTGGCTAATTTTGTATTTTTAGTGGAGACATGGCTTCTCCACGTTGATCAGGCTGGTCTCCAACTCCCGACCTCAGGTGATCTGCCCACCTTGGCCTTTCAAAGTGCTGGGATTACAGGGGTGAGCCACTGCACCCGGCCCCCTTTTTGTTTTTTTAATTTTTTTTTTCATTTTGGTAAACCTGTATGTTTACTAGACACTGCTTTGTGGTACACGACCTCAGTGAATTTCACTTGAGTAACTTGGGAAAGCATAATTGTGGGATGTAAATAGTGAGACTGGTTTGAAAAGGGTTGCTTCTCTGAGCAATACAGGTTGAGCGTCCCTACTGGAAAAATTCCCGATCCACCCCCTTACAGTAGATTCATAGTGAGCTAAAATAAATAAATAAATTAAAAAAAATCCAAATCCAAAATGCTCCAAAATCTGAAACCAGGTTAACCTGAAACGTTACTATTCTTTTTCTTTTGTAGAGACAGGGTCTCACTCTGTTTCTTGGGCTGGTCTCAAGCTTCTGGGCTCAAGCAGTTCTCCTGCCTCAGCCTCCCAATGTGCTGGGATTACAGGTGTGAGCTACTGAGCCTAGCTTGAACAGATAATTTTTTTCATTGTATTAATGGTACGTTATATTTTTTCTGTTAGCTACTTATGTGGGAATAAGTGTAAGAAAATAATTGTTTATTGGTAGCTTGTAAATGCAGAGTCAGAAATGATGGTGATGCCAGACAAGCACAGATTGTCCACACGGGTGGCTGAGATAGTGACACCTTTCCTTTCTGATGGTCCAGTCTACACATGCGTTAAGCACCAAATTATTAAAAATATTGTATAAAATTTCCTTTAGGCTCCATGTATAACTTTATGTGAAAAAAAGAATTTTGTATTTAGACTTGGGTCTCATCTCCAATATATCTGATTATGTATATGCAGATATTCCAAAATATGGAAAGTGAAATCCAAAACACGTCTCATCCTAAGCATTTCATATAGGGATACTCAACCTGTATTAAAATTATTTTATCTAAAAAATTTGCTCATTTTGTTTCTATAATAAACAAGACTTATAAGTTAGTCTATTATCACCATGATTTGTGGCAAAACCGCCCTTTAAGGGAATAAATAACGCATTCCTTGCTTACATACCACTGTGTTTTGAAAAAAAACTTTCTATTTAGGACTGGCAGCCTCCATTCGCCTGTGAAGTAAAAAGCTTCCGTTTCACTCCAAGAGTCCAGCGCCTGAATGAACTTGAGGTAAATGTTGTGTCACCATATCTTCTTCCTGATTCATTCTTTATTGTTAGGGCTATAGGTAGAGAATTTTGCATAGCCTAGGGTTTGTGTTAATTGCTGCTGACTGGAATAGTTACTTGATGTTTGGAGGAAGAGTATGCTTTTTAAAAAAATTGTGCAAAGTAGTTATGGTTTTTCCATTTAACTGAGATCACGAGAAACTATCTGTAGCTCTGTTTTTCTAGTGGAAATGTTCAATGCTTAGCTTCAGAGACTTAGAATTCCTAAATTCTACTTTGTCTAGTGTTTCTTACTCTACTAAAATTTTTGTTAATCTCAGAAGATTCCGTCTCTCTTGGTTCTTGGAAAATGAATTTTTAAATCCTATTTAAAAACCCTAGTTTTCAAAGTTTTTTTTCTTTTGTTTTGGTTTTGGTTTTAATGGAACTTTGTCAGGACCGTTAATCTGATTTATTAAGATCTTCTTTTGGCCGTGTGCAGTGGCTCACGCCTGTGATCCCAGCACTTTGAGACGCCAAGGTGGGTGGATCACTTGGTCAGGAGTTCAAGACCAACCTGGCCAATATGGTGAAACCCCGTCTCTAGCAAAAATACAAAAATTAGCTGGGTGTGGTGGCGAGCCCCTGTAGTCCCAGCAGCTACTCAGAAGGTTGAGGCAGGAGAATTGCTTGAACCCAGGAGGCGGAGGTTGCAGTGAGCTGAGATCGCACCATTGCACTCAGCTGGGCAACCGAGTGAGACTCCATTTCACCAAAAAAAAAAAAAAAAAAAAAAGATCTTCCTCTAAGTATTACTAATTTATCTTACGTTTTCTAAATGGAAGATTATTTATGTATTGCTGTTTTTCCCATCTGCTGATTTTTAGAAGGTTCTTCATTGTGATATGAAAACTTTTAGAGTACAGAAGGAAAATCATTGATAGCAAAGGTTTATTATGTCATTCTGAGTGTTTTTTCTTTTCCCCCAAAACATTTCTAAGAGTTTACTACATACTTTTTTTTTTGAGACAGAGTATCACTTTGTCACTCAGATGAGAGTGTAGTGGTGTGATCTTGGCTCACTGCAACCTCTACCTCCCAGGTTCAAACAATTCTCCTGCCTCAGCCTCTCTAGTAGCTGGGATTACAGTAACTGGGGTTACAGCCACCATGCCCTGCCAATTTTTGTATTTTTAGTAGAAACAGAGTTTTGCCATTTTGGCCAGGCTGGTCTGGAACTCCAGACCTCAGGTGATCCCCCCGCCTCAGCCTCCCAAAGTACTGGGATTATAGGCGTGAGCCACCACACCTGGCCACAATACATATTTTTTCTTTTTAGTCTCTTGTAATTAGATACTTGATGAAGCATCTTAATATAAGTGAGGTAGAGAGTTGATGCACCAAAAGTGTGCATATTTACCTGTGGATGAAACGACAGAATCTTAGAGATTGAGGAGGACCCGATTTACTGAATTTTCTGGTCAGCATAAAGTTGAACAAACTTAAAAAAACTGTTTTGGTTGCCAGTATAACTTTTAAAATAAATCAGAGTAACTTTTTTGCCTTGAATGAATAAAGCTTGTTAGAAGTCTTTTGCCTCTTTATTATTGGCTGGTTTTACAGGGTTGGACTAAGCAATAATGAAAAGTCTTTGAATTTCTTTAGAGAAATGAGTACCTCTATTATAGCGGTCCCCAGCTTTTTTGGCACCAGGGACTGGTTTCATGGAAGACAGATTGTCCACGGATGGATGGGGTATGGGGGATGGTTTCGGGATGAAACTGTTCCACCTCAGGTCATCAAACATTTGTTAGATTCTCATAAGGAGTGCACAACCTAAATCGCTTGCCTGTGCAGTTCACAGTAGGGTTTGTGGGAATGCTTGCCTGCTTGCCTGCCGGCTGCTGCTGCTCACCTCCTGCTGTGCGGCTGGGTTCCTAACAGGCCACTGATGGGTACCAGTCCACAGCCTGGGGTTTGGGGACCCCTGCTCTGTTATACTCATTCCTTTCAATCATAACTTAATTCTTATTTCTGTATTTTAATAATTTTAGGCAATGACCAGAGTGAGACTGGATTTCTTGGATCAACTAGCAAAATTCTGGGAACTTCAAGGATCTACTCTGAAGATCCCTGTGGTAGAGAGAAAAATCCTGGATCTGTATGCTTTGAGCAAGGTGAGGCTTACACTGGTTGAGAAATTAGAGCAGAGGCTTGTGAATTTAGGAATTTAAAATGAATTTGATGGGAAACATTGCTTCCAATGGAGGATTTGTTTGACAGATGCCCTAGCTGGGCATGGTGGCACATGCTTATAATCCCAGCTACTCAGAAGACTGAGGCAGGAGAATTGCTTGAACCTGGGAGGTGGAGGTTGTGGTGAGCTGAGATCGTGCCATTGCACTCCAGCCTGGGCAACAAGAGTGAAACTCCATCTCAAAAAAAAAAAAAAAATGCACATTTGAATAAATGGAAATGACAGACCTCAAAGTTATCCTTAAAAGTTACCTTATATTTGTTAATGAAATTAATATTTAATCACTAAACACTAATATTTATCAGGCTGTGTGATACACAATATGCAAAATAAATGACTATAACCTGCTAATATTATCTTGTGCTGAGTGTACAGTGTTCTATGTTGAGCTTGTCATCATTTTTGTTGTTGTTACTTAATAGAAAATTTGGGCCAGGCACAGTGGCTCACACCTGTAATCCCAGCACTTTAGGAGGTTGAAGTAGGGGGATCACTTGAGCCTAGGAGTTAAGAGACTAGCCTGGCAACATGGCGGAACTCTGACTCTACTAAAAATACAAAAAAGTTAACTGGGCATGGTGGTGAACACTTGTAGTCTCAACCACTCAGGAGGCTAAGGTGGGAGGATCACATGAGTCCGGAAAGTCAAGGCTGCAGTGAGCTGTGATTGGGTCACTGCCCTCCAGCCTGGGCCACAGGAGTGAGACCCTGTCTCAAAAAAAAAAAAAAAAAAAAAAGAAAGAAAGAAAATCTGGCATATTAAAGGGACTCATGTTACTCACCATTCTTATGTGTAGTATATATTAGTTTTGTTAATACCTATATGTAGTGTTAATGGCTAATTGAGGCCAGCATTGTTGGGTAGGATGAACAATAGCTCAGAAACTTAAGGGTGAAGAGTTTAGATAAGTTTTTGCCCAAATTGTGTTAACTTTTTAACATTATATTCCCTAATGTGAAGAAAACTAACTGACCTGCAAGCTGAGATTATAATATCATTGAAATATGTTTTGTTAATACAATAATACAAATTTATTATTGCTTTATTATCTGAGAAATTTTGCAAAACAGCTTCTTTTTGTGGCCTTCCATATCTTACAGTTTATATACTATTTTGAAATAGAAATTTATTCTCATTTAAATTGCAGAGTTAATTTTGGAAGATTTCACTTTCGAGGAAAAAAGTAAGAATAATCAGCCATGTGTGGTGGTTCATGCCTATAATCCCAGCACTTTGGGCGGCTGAGGTGGAAGGATTGCTTGAACCTAGAAGTTCGAGACCAGCCTGGGCAACATAGTGAGACTCCGTCTCTACAAAAAATTAAAAAATAAATAATCTGGGCATGGTGGTGAACTCCTATAGTCCCAGCTAATCAGGAGGCTAAGGCAGGAGGATCTCTTGAGCCAGGAGGTCAAGACTGCAATGAACTATCATCACTCCACTGCATTTTAGCCTGGGTGACAGAGCAAGACCCTGTCTCCAAAAAAAATATTAGAATAATCATATTTAAGTTATCTTTTATAATATGTTTTAAAATTAGTGTCAGGTCAGAATTCTCTTGCTAAATTGGGAAGTATGGTCTAATGCTAAAATACAGCTTGAGACTTAGTCAGGTAATGATGTTAGTAAGCACTGTGCCAAGAATGGTCTACTGTAGTTAATATGAAAACCTATGGTACTCAAGAACAAATTATGCTAAATTTGAGGGGTGGGTTTCTTATAGGGAACCATTAGGATAAAAATTTGTTTTAAGAACTTTGTTTTGAGGTTTTTATTCAGTCAGAACTTACCTGTTACATTTTGCTGTATGATGCTGTTTAAGGTTCTGAATGTGTTTGACTGTTACATGAATAAAATACAAAAAATTTTCAAAAATTGGCCAGGGGCAGTGGCTTACACCTATAATCCCAGCACTTTGGAAGGCTGAGGTGCATTGATCACCTGAGGTCAAGAGTTCAAGACCAGCCTGGCCAACATGATGAAAACTTGTCTCTACTAAAAATACAAAAATTAGCTGGGTGTGGTGGTAGGCACCTGTAATCCCAGCTACTCGGAAGTTTCAAGCAGGAAGTTGCTTGAAACCAGGAGGCAGAGGTTGCAGTGGGCTTGAGATAGCACCACTGTACTCTAGCCTGGGCAACAAAAGCGAAACTCTGTCTCAAAAAAAATTTGTTTTTCAAAAATTATTATTATTATTTATTTTTTTATTTTTTTGAGATGGAGTTTTACTCTTGTTGCCCAGGCTGGTGTGCAATGGCACAATCTCAGCCCACTGCAACCTCCGCCTCCTGGGTTCAAGCGATTCTCCTGCCTCAACCTCCCAAGTAGCTGGGATTACAGGCATGTCCCACCACGCCTGGCTAATTTTGTATTTTTAGTAGAGACAGGGTTTCTCGACGTTGGTCAGGCTGGTCTGGAACTCCCAACCTCAGGTGATACACCCGCCTCAGCTTCCCAAAATGCTGGGATTACAGGAGTAAGCCACCATGCCTGTCACTCAAAATTTATTTTATCATTAATAACAGTATGTTGTGCTACTCTTTAATGAAGCTCTTTCCACTTTTTTTTTTTTTTTTAGAAAGAGTCTCACTTTATTGCCCAGGTTGGGGTGCAGTGGCACAGTCTTGGCTCACTGCAACCTCCACCTCTCAGATTCAAGTGATTCTCAGACCTCAGCCTCCTGAGTAGCTGGGGCTGGGATTACAGACACATGCCATCACACCTGGCTAATTTTTGTGTTTTTGCTAGAGATGGGGTTTTACCATGTTGGCCAGGCTGGTCTTGAACTCCTGACCTCAAATGATCTACCCACCTTGGCCTCCCAAAGTGTTGGGATTATAGGTGTGAGCCACTGTGCCCGGCCACATTTTTATTTCTTACTTTCATAAATACCCTAAGGAGTTTACTAGAGTATTTCTTAATGGTGTAAGTAGTAATCTATTAAATTGAAACTTTTGGTATCAGTGATAAGGAATTTACTAGAGTATTATTAATAGTATGAATAGTAATCTATTAAATTGAAACTTTTGGTATCAGTGATTTTCCAATTAAAAGATAAACCTCAGGTTTAATCTGATGGTAAGTTAAATTGCATTATTTGGTTTTCTTTCTTTCTTTTTTTTTTTTTTTTTTTTT
>PVKP010015679.1:0-26570 GCA_004027715.1 Plecturocebus donacophilus | reverse complement strand
CACCATGTTGGCCAGGATGGTCTTGATCTCTTGACCTCGTGATCCACCTGCCTCAGCCTCCCAAAGTGCTGGGATTACAGGCGTGAGCCACTGCGCCCAGTCCTCATAGTGTTTTTAAAAAAAATTGTAGTACATATAACATCAACATTTAAAAATAACACAGTTCAGTGGCGTTAAGTATACTTACAGTGTTGTACGGTTATCACCATTATGCAGTTCCAGGACTTCCTCCCTTCCATCACCCCTGGTAACTTCTATTATGCTTTCCATCTCTATGAATTTGCTTACACTATGTACCTTATATAATTGGAATTATACAGTAGCCATTGTTTTGTGTCTGGCTTATTTTACTTATAATATTTTCGGAATTCATTCATGTTTGGCATGTATCAGAATTTTCTTTTTAGGGCAGAATAATATTCCATTGTATGTTTATTATACTACATTTTGTTTATTCACTTATCTGTTGATAAACTTTTGGGTTAGTTCTGTTTTGACTCTCAAGAATAATGCTGCTGTGAACACTGGTGTGCAAGAATGTTTGAGTCCCTCTTTTCAGTTCTTTGAGTATATACCTAGAAGTGAAATTGCAGGATGATACGGTAATTTTGTGTTTGACTTTTAACTTTTTTTTCCTTTTTTTTGAGACAGGGTCACCCAGACTGGAGTGCAGTGGTATGATCATGGCTCACTGTAGCCTTGATCTCCTGTGCTCTCCTGTGCCTCTGCCTCCCAAGTAACTGGATCTACAGGTGTACCTCTTTTTTTTTTGGAGATGGAGTCTCACTCTGATGCCCAGACTAGAGTGCATGGGACAATCTCAGCTCACTACAGCCTCTGCCTCCTGGGTTGAAGTGATTTTTGGGCCTCAGCCTCCTGAGTAGCTGGGATTATAGGTGTGCGCCACCATGTCTGGCTAATTTTTTGTTTTTTGTTTTTTTTTTAAGAAGAGGTTTCACTGTGTTGCCCAGGCTGGTCTTGAGCTCCTGACCTCAAGCTGTTTGCCCACCTCTGCCTTCCAAAGTCCTGGATTACAGGCATGGGCCACCCTGCCTAACCTGCTCAACTGGTTTTTAATTTTTTTTTTTTGTAGAAATGGAGGTCTTAACTATGTTACCCCAGGCTGGTTTGGAACTCCTGGGCTCAAGCGATTCTCCTGTCTTGGCCTCCCAAAGTGTTAGAATTACAGATATGAGCCACTGTGCCTGGCTTTAACTTTTTTTTTTATGTAGTAAGATACAATAGCATATACTCAATTAGGAAAAACTGAGTTCAAACACTGTCAGAGTCTCCTTTATTCTCAGTGAAATTGAAAACTGCCTGAACAATTGTGTCACTTAATGATAGGGACATGTTCTGAAAAACATGGCCATCTCATTATTGTGCAAACATCATTGAAGGTACTTATACAAACCTAGATGGCATGGCCTACTATACACCTAGGCTATGTGGTATAGCCTGTTGCTCCTAGGCTACAAAGCTGTACACCCTGTTACTGTACTGAATACTGTAGGCAGTGTAACACAATGGTAATACATTTGTGTATGCATCTAAACACAAAGGTGCGGTAATAATATGGTAGTATAATCTTATGGGAGCACTGTTGTATATGTGGTTTATATTTGACCAAAATGTTATGCAGTGCATGACTATATTTTAGAATGTAAGAGATGTATAATAACAGCTTCTGGACGTTAAGGAGCTTGGAAACGTGTTCTGTATAATGCCTGGCTTGGTGTGAACATTCAGCCAAGTTAGCCAATTTATCTCATCATTTTCTACCTTAATATATTCTGTACTCCACATCAGTAAATCTACTTCAGTGTTCCTTCATAATCTTCCATATAAAACTCCTGTCCTTTTGAAAAATTATAGCCTGTTTTTCAAAACTGTTCTTTATATTCATGGTTTGACTGACATTTTTGTTAAGTTCTGTAAGTTACTTGGTATTTCTAATTTCAGGATTTATGTTTATTTTGTATTATGTAACATTTTCATGTCTATTTTTTGTCTGTTTTTATTCTTATTTCATATTGTGAGTTCCTTGAGTACATAAGTCTTATACGTGTGTTTAGTTTTCTCACTGTGCATACTATACGAAGTGTTAATTCATTAAATAGTTTTAAATGCTTGGTTTGAAGGTAGGCATAATAATATTAATTAAATTTTAAACCTCTGTAAATCGTTTCTATTTCTTACTCTAAAAATTGGCAAATGTCAGTTTGGTTAGATACTCATTGAAAGGAAAATTTGAAATTTAAGCCCAGAATAATATTTCTATTTAGTAGACAGACTTAAGAGTCAGGATGCTTGAATCTACCTTTTTTCTCTAAGAAACTTTTACTTGCTTTTCAGATTGTTGCCAGCAAAGGAGGTTTTGAAATGGTCACCAAGGAGAAGAAATGGTCTAAAGTGGGTAGTCGCTTGGGATATCTGCCAGGAAAAGGAACTGGGTCTCTTTTGAAGTCACATTATGAAAGAATTCTCTACCCATATGAGCTTTTCCAATCTGGTGTGAGCCTTATGGTGAGATGCATCATTCTTTTTAGAAAAAGTTGATAAATCCAGTTTGCTCAAGTATAAACTTTAGACTGTGTTTAACCCAAGTTAGCAGACACCAAAATTTGGGGAAGCAAAGTGTATGTCATAGTGTAAAAATCATAGCTATTTTTGGTGGTTTCCAAGATAAAGGATAATGGGAATGAAGAGCGTTTTTTTATTTATTTAAAATAAACCTTTACGACTGAAAGTTTTTGAAAAAGTCCTCCTGATTGTTTCATATATTTTTTAAAAACTGCTTTATTAGGTATAGTTTACATACCATAGAATTCACTCTTTGTGGGTGCACAGTCAGTAAACTTTAATAAATTTCTACATTTATGCAGCTATCACTGTGATCCAGTTTTAGAGCACTTCCACTAGCCCCCAGAATTGTCTTTTTCATTTGTAGTTGGTTCCTGTTCCACTCCCACACCCAGGCAATTCCTAATCTGTTTTCTGGCGCTATAGTTGTGCCTTTTCTAGAAATTTCGCCTAGGTGTAACCATACAATATGATTTCGTGTCTGGCTTTTTTCACTTAGCCTAATGTTTTCAGAGTTCAGCCGTGTTGGCTGGGTATGGTGGCTAATACCTTTAATGCCAGCACTGTGGGAGGCTGAGGTGGGTGGATTGCTTGAGGCCAGGAGTTTCAGACCAGCCTGGGCATCATGGTGAAACCCTGTCTCTACTAAAAGTTTAAAAAATTAGCCAGATGTGGCATGCGCCTGTGGACCCAGCTACTCCAGAGACTGAGGTGGGAAGATTGCTTCAGCCTGGGAGACAGAGGTTGCAGTAAGCTGAGATTGTGCCACTGCGCTCCAGCCTGGTTGACAGAGTAAGACTCTGTCTCAAAAAAAGAAACAAAAGTTCAGCCACGTTATATCATGTGTCAGTAGTTCATTTTTATGGTTGAATAATATTCCACTGCATAGATATACCACATTTTTTAATCCACTTACCAGGATATTTAAATTGTTTCCAGTTTATGGCTATTATGAATACTGCGAATATTCATATACAAGTCTTTGTGTGGACATACGTTTTTATTTCTCTTGGGTAGATACTTGGGAGTGGAATCACTGGGTTATATGTTAAGTTTATGTGTTTTTTTTTTTTTCTTTTTGAGACAGAGCCTTGCTCTGTTTCCCAGGCTGGAGTGCAGTGGTGCAATCTTGGCTCACTGCAACCTCTGCCTCCTGGGTTCAATGATTCTCCTACCTTAGCCTCCCGAGTAGAGTAGTTGGGACTACAGGTGCACACCATCACTCCCAGCTAATTTTTGTATTTTTAGTAGAGACAATGTTTCACCATATTGGCAAAGCTTGTCTGGAACTCTTGACCTCAAGCGATCTGCCCACCTTTGTCTCCCAAAGTGCTGGGATTATAGGCGTGAGCCACTGCGCCTGGCGTGTGTAAATTTTTAAGAACTGCCAATTTGTTTTCCAAAGTAGCTGAATCATTTACTTTCCCACCAGTAATATAGATGCTTCCAGTTTTTCTACATCCTGGCCAACACTTGGTATTGTCAGGTTTTTTAAATTATAGTCATTCTGGTTAGTTGTATAGTGATATCTTATTGTGGTTTTAGTTTGCATTTCTCAATGACTAGTGATGTGCATATTTTCTTTTTTTTTGAGATGGAGTCTGCTCTGTCGCCCGGGCTGGAGTGCAGTGGCAAGATCTCTGCTCACTGCAACCTCTGCCTCCTAGGTTCAAGCAGTTCTCCAGCCTCAGCCTCCTGAGTAGCTGGGATTACAGACGTGTGCCTCTATGCCTGACTAATTTTTGTATTTTTAGTAGAGATGGGGTATCACCATCATTTCGGTCAGGCTGGTCTTGAACTCCTGACCTTGTGATCCACCCGCCTCTGCCTCCCAAAGTGCTGGGATTACAGGCATGAGCTGCTGTACCTGGCCACATATTTTCATATTCATATTAGCCATTTGTATATCTTGGTGAAGTGTCTGTTCAGTCAGATCTTTTTTTTTCTCTTTTTTTTCTAGTATACTTTCCTCCAGAACAGATCTTTTTTTAAAAAAAATTATATATATATATTTTTTATTGCATTTTAGGTTCTGGGGTACATGTGAAGAACATGCAGGATTGTTGCATAGGTACATACATGACAATGTGGTTTGCTGCCTCCATCCCCATCGCCTATACCTGGCATTTCTCCCCATGTTATCCCTCCCCACCTCCCTACCCCTCACTGTCCCTGCCCTACAGACCTCAGTGTGTGATGCTCCTCTCCGTGTCCATCTGTTCTCATTGTTCAACACCCACCTATGAGTGAGAACATGCAGTGTTTGATTTTGTGTTCTTGTGTCAGTTTGCTGAGAATGATGGTTTCCAGGTTCATCCATGTCCCTACAAAGGACACAAACTCATCGTTTTTTGTGGTTGCATAGTATTCTATGGTGTACATGTGCCACATTTTCCCTGTCCAGTCTATCATTGATGGGCATTTGGGTTGGTTCTGAGTCTTTGTTATTGTAAACAGTGCTGCAGTGAACATACATGTGCATGTGTCCTTATAATAGAACAATTTATAATCCTTTGAATATATACCCAGTAATGGGATTGCTGGGTCAAATGGAATTTCTATTTTTAGATCCTTGAGGAATCGCCACACTGTCTTCCACAATGGTTGAACTAATTTACACTCCCACCAACAGTGTAAAAGTGTTCCTATTTCTCCACATCCTCTCCAGCATCTGTTGTCTCCTGATATTTTAATGATTGCCATTCTAATTGGCGTGAGATGGTATCTCACTGTAGTTTTGATTTGCATTTCCCTGATGACCAGTGATGAGCATTTTTTCGTATGTTTGTTGGCCTCATATATGTCTTCTTTTGAAAAGTATCTGTTCATATCCTTTGCCTACTTTTGAATGGGTTTGTTTTTTTCTTGTAAATCTGTTTTAGTTCTTTGTAGATTCTGGATATAAGTCCTTTGTCAGATAGGTAGATTGCAAAAATTTTTTCCCATTCTGTTGCTTGCTGGTTCACTCTAATGATTGTTTCTTTTGCTGTGCAGAAGCTTTGGAGTTTAATTAGATCCCATTTGTCTATTTTGGCCTTTGTTGCCAATGCTTCTGGTGTTTTAGTCATGAAGTCCTTGCCTACGCCTATGTCCTGAATGGTTTTGCCTAGGTTTTCTTACAGAGTTTTTATGGTGTTAGGTCTTATGTTTAAGTCTTTAATCCATCTAGAGTTAATTTTAGTGTAAGGTGTCAGAAAGGGGTCCACTTTCTGCTTTGCGCAGATGGCTAGCCAGTTTTGCCAACACCATGTATTAAACAGGGACTCCTTTCCCCATTGCTTGTTTTTGTCAGGTTTGTCAAAGATCAGATGGTTGTAGATGTGTGGCATTGCCTCCGAGGCCTCTGTTCTGTTCCATTGGTCTATATCTCTGTTTTGGTACCAGTACCATGCTGTTTTGATTACTGTAGCCTTGTAGTATAGTTGGAAGTCAGGCAACGTGATGCCTCCAGCTTTGTTCTTTTTGCTTAGAATTGACTTGGCTATGTGGGTACTCTTTTGGTTCCATATGAAGTTTAAGGTGGTTTTTTCAGTTCTGTGAAGAAGATCAGTGGACGCTTGATAGTGTTGAATCTATAAATTACTTTGGGCAGTATGGCCATTTTCACGATACTGATTCTTCCTAACCATGAGCATGGAATGTTTCTCCATCTGTTTGTGTCCTCTCTTATTTCCTTGAGCAGTAGTTTGTAGTTCTCCTTGAAGAGGTCCTTTATATCCTTTGTTAGTTGTATTCCTAGATATTTTATTCTCTTTGTAGCAATTGTGAATGGCAGTTTGTTCTTGATCAGATCTTTTTTTTTTAATTGTATTGTTTGTCTTCTTATATTTGTGAGTTTGTTATACAGTTTGTGTACAAGTTGTTTATCAGGTAAATGATTTGTAGATCTTTTCTCCTGCTCTGTGGTTTATCTTTTCATTCTTGTAATGGTGGCTTTTTGAAGAACCATTTAGTTTTTCCTTTTATGGATTGTACTTTTGGTGTCATATTTAAGAAACTTTTTCTAAGGTCACAAAAATTTTCTTCTTTGCTTTAATATAGAAATTTCATAGTTTCGGCTTTCATATTTTGGTCAGTGATGCATTTTGAGGCTGTTTTTTGGTGTGTGTAGTGTGAGGTAAAGATGTAAGTTTATTTTTTGGTGGGGAAGGGAATATATGAATATTGAGTTGTACCAGCACCATTTGTTTAAAAGGCTATCCTTTTCCCACTGATTTAACTTACCACCTTTGTTAGAAATCAGTTGACCATAGATGTGTGGGTTTATTTCTGGACTCTGTTTTGTTACATTGATTATATGTCTACCCTAACACCAGTAGTACTACATGGTCTTGAGTACTACAGCTTTGTGGTAAATTTTGATATTCAGTAGTGTAAGTTTTTTATTCTTTTCCAAAATTTCTAAACAACTGACATTTGCAGATAAATTTTAGGATCAGCTTTCAATTTCAACAACAACAAAAAGCTTGCCAGGATTTTGATAGGGATAGCTGTAGGTCAGTTTGAGAGATAATTGCAATCTAGTTTTAGTAGTTTTAGGGATTTGTTGGTAATTTATTATTTTTCCACTGATTCTGAAGCATGATATCTTATCGGTGAACCTTCTCTCTTTCTGTTCTCTGATCTTTTAGGGTGTACAGATGCCTAATTTAGATCTTAAAGACAAAGTGGAGCCTGAGGTTCTCAGCACTGATACCCACACTTCCCCAGAACCGGGCACAAGAATGAACATTCTGCCGAAGAGAACAAGACGTGTGAAGTCTCAGGTATCAATGTCTATGGACTTTTTTTTTTTTTTTTAAAATAAAGATGTAGTCTCACGATATTACCCAGGCTAGCCTTGAACTCCTCAGCTCAAGTGATCCTCTTGCTCAGTGTCTTGAGTAGGGCTACTTGGTGTGCGCTACTATGCCTGGATTATGGGCCAGGAGTTAAGTGCATTAACTGTGTGGAACAGTTATCCGGTCATGGGAGGCCATTCATATACTGTTGTTCTTTAAAACTTGAGCCTTATTTTTCATTTATTTATGAAGGTGAATGGAGAATAAATTGTGGAATGTGGTGTAATTTGATTTAGAAAGTTCTTTGTTAATTTTTTAGTGGTTTTTGACAGGGATGACAGTTCAGAGGATGACCCCAGATGCTGTAGTGCCAATTTTATAGACATGCTGATGAATTCTAGTACATTTCATTTAAATGATGAGCAGAAGTGAGATGAATAGGAAATTTTGGTTTTATTTTTCTTTCTTTTTTTTTTTAAGAGAAAGAAGAAGAAGAAAAGAGAAAGAGAAAAGGGGAGAGAGAATGAGAATCTTACTCTGTTGCTCAGGATTTCATTTAAATCTGTGAAATGCTTATGCAATTACTAAAAAGTGATTTATTTTCTATTATGTGATCACTTTTAGAATAAGTATATGTAATATTGAAAAAAATAGATGTTTTGTGGATATGGGGTGGTAAGTTCTGTAAATATTTATTAAATTTGCTTTTTCCAGGTCTGAGTTCAAATCGTGGTTTTTTTTTTTGTTTTGTTTTGTTTTGCTCTCCATTAGGTTGGTAGATCTTCCTCCATCCCTTTATGTTAAGTCTTTGTGTGTCCTTGTCTATAAGAAAGGTCTGAATACAGCATACCGATGGGTTTTAACTTTTTATTCAGTTTGTCTAACTGTATGTTTTTATTGGGGCATTTAATCCATTTAAATTTAGGCTTAATATTGATATATGTGAATTTAATACTGTTATTTAAGGCTAACTAGCTGTTTGCCCGTTAGTTGATGTAAATTCTTCATTGTTGTAATATTCTTTACTTTTTGGTAAGTTTTTGGGATAACTAATACTGGTTGTTCCTTTCTGTGTATAGTACTTCTTTCAGAAGTTGTTGTAAAACAGGCCTGGTGGTGATGAAATCTCTGAGTTCTTTCTTGTTCACAAAAAATTTTATTTTTCCTTCACTTGTAAAACTTAGTTTGGTTGGATATGTAATTCTGGGTTGAAAGTTTTTTTCTTTAAGGAAGCTAAATATTAACCCCCACTCTCTTCTGGCTTGTAGAGTTTCTACTGAGAGATCTGCTGTGAGTCTGATAGGCTTCCCTTTACGGGTGACCTGGCCTTTCTCTCTGGCTGCCCTTAGTATTTTCTCCTTTATTTCAATCTGAGTAAATCTGATGATTATGTGTCTTAGGGTTGGTCTTCTTGAGGAATATCTTTGTGGGGTTCTCTGTATTGCCTGGAGTTGAGTATTGTCATACCTTGCTAGTTTAGGAAAATTTTCCTGGATAATATCCTGAAAAATATTTTCCAGCTTGGATTCATTCTCTTCATCATTTTCAGGTATACCTATTAAGCATAAATTAGGTCTTTTCACATAGTCCCATATTTCTTGGAGATTTTGCTCATTCCTTTTTACCCTTTTTTCTCTGATCTTATCTTCTCGTTTCATTTCATTAAGTTGGTCTTCGACCTCTAATATCCTTTCTTCTGCTTGATCAATTCGACTGTTAAAACTTGTGCTTACTTCACGGATTTCTCATGTTGTGTTTTTCAGCTCCATTAATTCGTTTATATTCCTCTCTAAATTGTCCATTCTCATTAGCATTTCGTCAAACCTTTTTTCAAAGTTGTTAATTTCTTTGCTTTGGGTTAGAACATATTCTTTTAGTTCACAGAAGTTTCTTATTATCCACCTTCTGAAGTCTGATTCTGTTAATTTCTTCGCACTCGTTTTCCATCAGGCCTTCTTCCGTTACAGATGAGGAACGAGAGTCCTCTGTAGAAGGAGAGACATTCTGATTTTGAATGTTCTCAGTTTTTTTATGGTGGCTTCTTGGTATCTTTGTGGTTTTATCCACCTGTCATCTTTGTAATTACCAACTTTCAAACTAGGTCTCTGAGTGGACTTCCATCTTGTTAATTCCCAGTTCCGGAATCTATATAATTTTCACTGCGGCAACCCACAACGCTGACTAAAACAGCAGTGTTGAAATTCGTGGTGCTTTTCTGCCCAGGGTCTCCGGTCTGGCTTCCCTCTTCAGTCCCTTTTTCAATCAGCTGAATGGACTGCTCTGCCTTCCCAGAGCTCCAGACATCATTGAGAAGGAGACCCAGTCCCGTTTACTCCGCACCAAGAGCCACCGGGCCGAGGTGCCGGCAAAACAGCCGCACCAGCTGAAAGGGTCGCACTGGCAACCCGTGGGGCTCCTCCTCTGGGAATGTCCTGGTCCGTGGGCAGCAAAAATTCGTCTGTAAGTGTGGCGTCCACTCGCTCTCTGCGCTTTCACTGGGAGCTGCAATCCTGAGCTGCTGGTGATTGGCCATCTTGGATCTCTCTGGTTTTATTTTTCATCCACCATTCCTTTAAAAACCAGAGTGTAAATTTCTTAGTGTCTGAGCCATTCCAGATTAACTACTGTACTGTTCATGTAACCTAAAATAATTTCAAAGCCTAATACGTCAGAAGAAAAATACCCTAATTTATTTTTTGTCTGAATCCCCCCTTCGCTTATTTCCTTTCTTTCTTTATTTTTCCCAAGCTTTGCTTCTCTTTCAAACCCGTTTCCTTTTCTCTAGGGTCTTTTAAAGTTTTTAGTAAAGACAAATTTGGATGCTGAGGCAGTGAGGTGCCCTTAGAACTCCTAAGATTTAATCTATGTAAGTTAACATGTAGATGGACAGGAAAAGCAACTTCACTGAATCCTAATCATTGATTTTAACATTTAAGGAAACAATGTATTATAGAAATGGGGATGATTAGCATCAGAGAAGCAGGATAAAACTGCTGTTAATAAGAGACACTGAATCGGGGGTTGTAGAGAGTCCTGTCACTGGAGAAGCAGAGTATTAATACTTCATCTTGCTTTTCTACAGTTCAGGGACTCTCTCTCCATTATGCCATTTCTGCCTTTCTTTTTCTGAGTTTATATTTACTGAATAATAACTCCGCTTTTTAGGTACTCTTTAAAAGAAAGGTAGGTGTCCTGGATAGAAATGTGACTTTCATGAAAATTCATTGGAAAGTGATAACCCTATTATAAATTAGTAAACTCTGGTTTAGTCATTAAAGTCATTTTTATTAGTGTGATTGATCTCAGAAGTTCTGATCATCTTTGGATATACAGTGATTTGGGTAAACAATAAGGGCTAGTCCCTTTGATGTGGTAATTCTACTTTGAAGAGTTGCCCCAATTGCTTCTGTCCATCTAACCAATCACCAGCTTGTGATGAAATTTCTTTTGATGTTCACCCTGAAACCATGAAGATGTCTTGCCTATTTCTAATACTTTTATTATAAAAATGGGGACTACATAGAATGCTTTTACCCATTGTAATAATTATCACTGTATTCAGATAGGTTGTTAAGTGAGCTATTTCAGGATTTGAAATTAAGGATTATTTCAGCTCAGGATTTGTACTTAATTACTCTGTTGAAAATCTGCCGCTCATTCCTGGTTTTCTATTTCAGAAAATAAGGGCTTTCTGGGAGAACTTCAGCTTCTTGCCCCATACACAAAACTACTGGTATTCGTATTTAGTCTTTGTCTATCTCTGTGGGCAAAGGGTACCTTTCTCTGCAAAGATAACCCCGCCACTTCCATCCCTTCTGGCGTCTTTAGTGATTTCAACATACTGAGAAATCTTTGTCTCCCACTTCCTCTGTCTGTTGAATTCCACTCCTCCCAATATGTGTTTGTCTCTATCATCTTAAACATAAAAGCCCTCTTCTTACATGTCTTATCCTTGCCTCTTTTCACAGAGTTTCTTGAAAAATAGTCTTTCTTGTCTGTTTCCTCAACATCTGTTTAGTTTTTATACTCTGTAATCTAACTTTGAGCTAAATAGTTTTATTGAAACTATACCATCCAAGTTAGCACTCAGTTTTTAATTGTCAATTTCTGAGGTTCTCCTTTTCATTTCATATCTTAATTGATCTCTGGTCATGTATATGTTTAATGTGGTTGTTGACTCCTGTCCTTGAGATTTGATTAACTTGATTTTTTGTTCATTTATGTGATACCTCTCTCTTCTGGTTTTCCTCCACATATTGTGTGTGTGTGTGTGTGTGTTTTTTTTTTTTTTTTGAGATGTAGTCTTGCTCTGTTGCCCAGGCTGGAGTGCAGTGGCATGGTCTCGACTCACTGCAACCTCCGCCTTCTGGGTTCAAGCGATTCTCCTGCCTCAGCCTCCTGAGTAGCTGAGAGTACAGGTGCCCACCACCACGCCTGGCTAATTTCTGTATTTTTAGTAGAAATGGGGTTTCACCATATTGGCCAGGCTGATCTTGAACTCCTGACCTTGTGATCTGCCTGCCTCAACCTCCCAAAGTGCTGGGATTACAGCTGTGAACCACTGGACCTGGCCTTCCTCCTTATATTCTGACCACTCCTTAGTCAGATCTTTGTTATCTCCTCTCTGCCCTTTATTTTGTATCTTTGATTCTTTTCTATCCTCACTCCCCTTAGTGGTCTCATCAGCATGTGATTTCAAGTTCTACCTGTAATGCTTGGAACTCTCAAGTCTCATCTTTTTTTTTTTTTTTTTTTTTAGACAGAGGCTTGCTGTATCGCCCAGGGTGGAGTGCAGTGGTACAATCTTGGCTCACTACAACCTCTGTCTCCCAGGTTCAGGCTCTTTCCTCAGCCTCCTGAGTAGCTGTGTTTACAGGAATGGTGCCACTATGCCTGGCTTATTTTTTGTAATTTTAGTAGAGACAGGGTTTCACAGTTTTGGCCAGGCTGGTGTTGAACTCCTGGCCTCAAGTGATCTGCTTGCCTCAGCCTCCCAGAGTGTTGGGGTTATAGGTGTGAGCCACCACACCCGGCCCAAATCTGTCTTAATATCCATCCTTCTTTTCTTTTCACCAGGGTTGTGTGTATGTATATACATGTGTACTCCTTATTGGCTATAACACGAGTATGCCAAATTCAGTACATCTGAAAGATAATGTATCCTCCCTCCCTTCTCCCCTCCTCTCTCTTCTGTCCTCCCCTCCCTTCTCCTCTCTCTTCCCTTCTCCCCTCCCCTCCCTTCCTGTTTTTAGGAGACAGCTGTGGCTCTCGCATCCAGGCTGGAGTACAGTGGCACAGTCTTAGCTCATTGCAACTTCTGCCTCCCAGGCTAAAGTCATCCTCCCACCTTCGCCTCCCAGGTAGCTGGGACCATAGGTGCACACCACCACCCAGCTAATTTTTGTATGTTTGTAGAGACAGGGTTTTGCCATGTTGCCCAGGTTGGTTTCAAATTCCTGAGTTCAAGTGATCTGCCTGCCTTGGCCTCCCAAAGGACTGGGATTGCAGGCATGAGCCATCGTGCCTAGCCTTAAAAGCCTTTGAATGAATCAAATGAATCAAACTCCTTGATTTCTTTATTTCCCTGTAACACATGTTCATTCTTTAAACAAATGCTGGCTGCTATTATTTCCAAAATTTCTCCTAGGGATCCTGGTTTATTTATGTATTTGAAATGAATTTATGTATTAGAAACCATGATCTGAGCACACGGTGTGCTTATTCCCACTGGGATGTCATTGCTTCTGGGCTCTTTTAAATGGTTAGAATCCCAGAAGCAATGACATCCCAGAGCTAGAAAATAAAATTTTAAAAAATTGTGACTTGATTATTTTGCATTCCTACTAATAATTCCAGTTCTAATCTAGCACCACAGTTCTTTTGGTTTATCTTCCTGTTTTTTCCTAGTGTTTTGAGTTGGGAATTTAATTTTATTCTTTTGTTTTTATTGAAGTGTTTAAGACTATAAAATTTCCTGTGGTCACTGTTTTACTTTGTTCTAGACATCTAATGTATAGTCTTTTTACTGTTATTTTTTAAGTATAGAGTTAAAATGTTCCGGTAGAAGTACCTTTTTAATTTTTTTTTTTTTTTTTTTTGAGTTTTAGATCAAAGAATGTTGTTTTCTACTTTTTGGAACTTTATTGCTTTTCTGAAAAGGTTATTGTAAGGACTAATGGATTAAAGTACTTAGATATGGCACATACTATTTACTCAACATATATTAACTTTATTGTTTGTTATGTACTCTGCTTTAATAGTGGTAAAGAATGCGTAGTGTTATATTTATCGTTGGACTAATAGTAGGAGTTGGTTAGCATAACCAAATCAGTCTACAAAAGTTTAAAGATAGACATTGAAATGGCATTTAGGTTTTGTACTTATATGATCCTTTATTACTCTAGATTGCATATGTCGTTTGTTATGTAACCACAGACTTATAAAATAGTCTGTATTTTGTCCTGGTTTATGTTTATGCTTATTCTTTATTTATACACTTTAGGTATATTATGGCTGTTTACTTAATCTACATTCAGAGATTATGGTTAATCTTAATTCAAGACTTAATACTAGTATCTGTCAGGATGCCCTCACTTTCAAGTATTAGAATGCAGATGATAGTAGCTTAAACATTAATAACTAATTTTTCACATAAGAACACACTTTTACCTAAGATTTTCAGAGGTAAGTAGTTCTAGGATTGGTCAAGGACCCAGGCTCTTTCCATCTTTCTGCGCTTGCTTTCTTCAGTGTGTGAGTGATAAATTTCCTCCCAGTTGTAGTATGGCTGCTGCAGAGTCCAGCACCATGTTTTTACCAGACTGAGTCCCTTAGCAGGAAGGAAGGGAGTTGGGGCAAAAGGGCTTACTCTTTAAGATGGTTTCCTATTTTTTTTTTTAAGACAGGGTCTTTTTCTGTCACCCAGGCTGGAGTGTGGTAGGACAATCACGGCTCACTGCAGTCTTGAACTCCTGGGCTCAAGTGATCCTGCTGCCTCAGTCTCCTGGGTAGCTAGGACTTCAGGTGTGTGCCACCTTGCCCAGCTAATTTTTAATTTTTAATTTTTTTTTTTTTGGTAGAGATGGGGTCACTATGTTGCCCAGGCTGGGAGAAGCTTTCCCATTGATTGATTGATTCAGTGTTTCACTTGTCTGTCACCCAAAGTGGAGTGCAGCAGTATGATCTTGCCTCACTGCATCAGCCTCTCAAACTGAAGTGATCCTCCAGCCTCAGCCTCCTGAGTAGCTGGGGCTACAGGTGCACACCACCGTGCCTGGCTAATTTTTGTACTTTTTGTAGAGATGGGATCTCCCTATGTTGCCCAGCTTGTCTGTAACTCCTGAGCTCAAATGATCCACCTGCCTTGGCCTCCCAAAATGTTGGGATTACAGTTGTGAGCCACTGTGCCTGGCAATTTCCCATTTATTAGAAGATGAAAGTCTTTCCCTGGGGGATTCCAGTACAGTTTTTACTGTCTCACAGGCTAGAACTGGATCACATTCCCACTCCTTTGTTGGTCATCACCAACAAAGAAAAATGAGGTTAGCATGATTGGCTTAGGACAGTCGGAGTTCATGCCCTGAGATGCCCTCTAATCAAATACAGGTGCTCAGTAGCAAGTTGGAAGTGAGGATTTCTCTTGTACGATAACCAGCAGTGTCTGTCTTTGGATAGCTTGACAACTATACTTTTATGAGTCATAGATGAATTTTATTTTGTGGAAAAGAATCTGAGTGTTGCACAGTATTTTGGTGACTGTTTTCGACTGTGGTAATGAGGCAGTGAGTGGATTTACAGAAAATAAATCCAATAATTTGTTATTTTGTTTTGAGGAGGATCCTGAAACTTTTCTTGGGTAGCAAAAATAAATGCATGAATTAGCATAATGATGCTAATGTGAATTTTGCTTATTTTTTAGTCAGAATCTGGAGATGTGAATAGAAACACAGAACTGAAGAAACTTCAGATTTTTGGGGCTGGACCCAAGGTTGTGGGCCTGGCAATGGGAACAAAAGATAAAGAAGGTAAAATTTGTTATTTGGTCATGAAAAGAGATAAGGTTCAATATGGTTGTAAAAATTCAAATGATACTTGAATTGCCGTCTGTGCTGGGAAATTCTTAAGAATTGTAAAGTTGCAATGTGGTTTCTAGGCAAATGCCTTTTAAATGCCAGATGTCTTAAATTTAAGATGTGAAGAGCAATATTATGTTGAATTTTTATGATTTTAGAAGAGAGAGTTTTTCTTCTTTATGTCAGGTATATGATACAGAAATGTATTGCAGTTTCTAAAGGCTGATTTATGAGAGAATGGTGGAGTTAATGGTTCTTACCTAGTGATCTAAAGCTTTTAACTCTTAGTATCAACATATACTGGAGAATATTTAGAATTTTAAAATTCTAACCATAATTTTGATTTCTGAAATAATTGTCCTTGATATATTATGACAGTTCATTTGAATACTGTTTTCTTCTGTAAGTCTAGTACTCTCAGCTTCACATGTTGGAAAGATTTGTGAGTAGAACTGCTCATGTAAAGATCAAGTTCCACTATTCTCTCTATGTAATGTCAAAGATTAGGCTGGATATGTTTTGACTATATAAGAATGTAATGAAATGCTACAGTCACAAATATTAATTACTATGTGCTTACCTGTGTAGTTAACTCATACAATTCAGATTGTGGACTGAACTCTAGAGGATTAAATAATATTGTTCCATCTCTCTCAAAACATCCCATGTAATAAGATTTATTAAATACATTATAACAATGATACTATTTCCTTTTTAAGAATTAAATACTTTATTTTTGTTATTCTTGTAATTACAGTATTGGTTGCAACAGTCTTAGAAATTAGTCCCTGACTAATTTGGGAATCCTCCAGGTAGTACATACAGGTTGTATGTAGTACGTACTGCATACAAATACAGCATTAATGGGTAAGCTCTCTGGAGCTTATGTGACTGGATTAGAATTGTGAATCTGCCTGGCTGTGTGAATTTGAGCAAGTTACTAACTTTGCTGTACCTCAGGTTCTTCATCTTCAGTGAGAGATAATAAATAGTATATCTACCTCTAGATAAACAGTTATACGATTTTAACTAAGTTAAATAATTTTAAATAGTGTCTGGTTCATAGTAAGCTCTCAACATTAGGTTTTACTATTATTGTATAACTTTTTATTTCAAGATGAGGTCACCCGAAGACGAAAAGTTACCAACAGGTCAGACGCATTTAACATGCAAATGAGACAACGGAAAGGCACTCTCTCTGTTAACTTTGTAAGTGTTTTGGGGTCTGTCAGGAGGGAAAGGATCTATTTTTATTACAGTTTTGTAATTTTTATCCTGGTATATCTTGGTATGTGTTTAGTTAGTTCATTTGGTTAGAAGACTTGATGACAAATCTATGAAGTTACAGCTTTTGTTTATGTTACTAACCTTGCTTTGTCCTACATATGTAGGCTGCTTCCTGTAAGTCATATACCTTATGTGTAACCAAGTGAGAGCATGAAAATGAATCTGTATAAATTGTTGAGTTCTATTACAGACAGTCTCAGTATTCATTCTCTACCAAAGAGTATTTGTATATGGGAAGAATTACATGGTATTTTAAAAATATATATAAATTGATTTTCAGATACCCTAGATTTGTAGTCTTTATTCTGACAACTTGATAACACTTTTATTAGCTTGCTTGTAAAAACTCTGGAAGGAAATTTAGGGAGTTTTATGAAAAGCTGTTTAAATACAATTATTTGATGGACATTTAGGGTTTAAGTTGTGTTTACTTTTCAGTTACATTATTTTGTTTGTTTCAGCTAAGGAGTTCCTGGTAAAAATTTAGTATTATTTGTTATAGAAAATAGACTTTTATTTATTTATTTATTTCTTAACAGGTTGATCTCTATGTTTGTATGTTTTGTGGTCGGGGAAACAATGAAGATAAATTGCTTTTGTGTGATGGATGTGATGACAGCTATCATACATTTTGTCTAATTCCTCCACTACCTGATGTGCCCAAAGGAGACTGGAGGTGTCCTAAATGTGTCGCTGAGGTACAAGCCTAACCTTTATGAATCCTTTTTTAACTAAAAACAATAATACATGCATATATACATACATATAAACATATTCCCAAATATGTTTCCTTTTCTCATTCTCTCTTCATTATGTAGTGTTTAAAATTTCCAGGACTTAAAAAAGCTATATTGAATGGAAATGTAACAATTGTATTGTGATAGCTTACCTTTCAAAGGTTCTTTTTCTGACTGTTGGTTAGGTCATTCTGCTTATTGCTGCAGGTGATGAGACTTCTCAGAATATTTATATTGCTAGGCAACAAAAATGAAAAAACGAGATTGTTTTTTCTCTATTAATTAAAAAAAATGTATAACCAGACATGAAGGTATAGAACTTGGGATTTATGCATCCAATTTCATGCTATTAAATAAACTTAAGGTATCTTTTATTTACTTATTATTTATTTACTTTTTTGAGACAGGGTCTACAGCCTCTCAGCCAGGCTACAATGTAGTGGCGTGATCTCAGCTCAGTGCAGCCTCTGGCTTCTGGGCTCAGATGATACTCTACGTTCAGCCTCCGTACAGATGTATGCCACCACGCCCAGATAATTTTTGTACTTTTTGTAGAGATAAGGTTTTACCATGTTGCCCAGAATGTTCTTAAACTCCTGGGCTCAAGTGGTCTACCTGCCTTGATCTCCCAAAGTGCTGGGATTACAGATGTGAACCTTGTGCCGGGCCCTGATGGTATCTTTTAGCTTGCCCAAATTTTGACTTGATTTTACTAAATTTTTCTTAGTGAAAAACCGTAGTATTGTCTTTGTCATGAAATGCCTAGTCTGTTTACTTATTTTAACAAAATGCTGTTATAGGATATTAAAGAGAAGGAGTTTGCTCGGTGTATCTAGATGCATTCAAAGGTCTTTTAGAGCCTTAGAATTATTACTTATTTACTATTCTCAAGGTTAAAGGATTCAGAGACAATTCTACCCTAAGTGAGTTGTGTTAAGACATTCGTCATAGTGGTTGATAGTGTGAACAAACTATTCTCTTAGTCTGATATCCTCACTATCCCGTGGCTATCTGTTTATCCATTACCTTTCCTTCCTCCATGAACATTTATTTTCTCCATGGCCAAAACCACTGATGTGCTAAGAATGTTAGGCATCCCTAGGCTTGATTCCAAATCAGTAGTCCTTTAGATGCTTGCAGTGCCAGAACTTAATGTTACCTCTGGATCTAAAGCCGTCTTAGTACCACCTTCTTATTGGAAGCCTGTGACAGTGAAGTTGAGGCTCTAGAAAATAACTTCCTGTATTGTAAGTAGCTAATACTTGTTTTGTTGTCTAGGGTTGATTGGATTTGCTTTACCTAGGGAAATGATGAAAGAATGTAGTAACTAAGAGCTTTAAACCTTTCTTCAGTTCAGTTTTAGTAAGTTCATCTTAGATATGTTTTTCTTTCCAGGAATGTAACAAACCTCGAGAAGCCTTTGGATTTGAACAAGCTGTACGAGAGTATACACTTCAGAGCTTTGGAGAAATGGCAGATAATTTTAAGTCTGATTATTTTAATATGCCAGTTCATGTGAGTAAGCTATCTTTTAGGTCAGTCTGGGGAGGTACAAAGATTTATCTGAGTCCAAAGCCTTCAGTTTCCTCCTTTATTATTTTGTAGAAAACAGGGACAGCATGAAAAAGATGATGGAACACTGCATCTTAAAATCAGGGCCCTGATACCTGATTCTTTTTCTTTCACTGTCTAATGTGGCAGTTTGTACTCCCTTGTTGTAAAATCTATCTTTTTTTTTTGAGATGGAGTCTTACTCTGTCACCTAGGCTGAAGTCTAGTGGCGTGATCTTGCTTACTGCAGCTTCCTGCTCCTGGGTTCAAGCAATTCTCCTGAGTCAGCCTACTGAGTCACTGGGACTACAGGCACATGCCACTATGCCCTGCTAAGTTTGGTATTTTTTTTTCTTTTTTTTTTTTTGAGATAGAGTCTCACTCTGTCGCCCAGGCTGGAGTACAGTGGCGACATCTTGGCTCACTACAACCTCTGCCACCTGGGTTCAAGCAAGTCTCCTGTCTCAGCCTCCCAAGTAGCTGGGACTGCAGGCATATGCCACCATGCCCAGCTAATTTTTGTATTTTTAGTAGAAACGGGGTTTCACCATATTGGTCAGACTCGTCTTGAACTCCTGACCTCAGGTGATCCACCCGCTTCAGCCTCGCAAAATGCTGGGATTACAGTCATGAGCCACTGTGCCAGCCAATTTTTGTATTTTTAATAGAGACAGCGTTTCACCATGTTACCCAGGCTGCTCTTGAGCTCCTGACCTCAAGTGATCTGCCCACCTTGGCCTCCCAAAGTGCTGGGATTATAGGCGTGAGGCACTGCATCCAGCTGTAAACTCTATTTTGATGCTTGAATTGTTATATTAGTCCTCTATGAGTAATTCTTTACAGAAAAGCATAAAATATTGGGCAGTTGTTGCTTTTCTTTAGATATTTGTACTTTGGAGTTTGCTTCTTTTCCTAGGGTATCTTAGGCTTTTTTAGTCCCTGTCAAAAAAATTTGCTGTAGTTATTAAAATTTAGTCTTGCTGTAAAGACTTAGAATCAAACCAAATGCCCATCAATGATAGACTGGATGAAGAAAATGTGACACATAATACACCATGGAATACTATGCAGCCATAAAAAAGATGAGTTCATGCCCTTTGCAGGGACATGGATGAAGTTGGAAACCATCATTCTCAGCAAACTTAACACAGGAACAAAAAAACCAAACACCACATGTTCTCACTCATAAGTGGGAGTTGAACAATGAGAACACATGGACACAGGGAGGGGAACATCACCAGAGCCTGTCAAGGAGTGGGGAGCTTGGGGAGGGGTAGCATTAGGAGAAATACCTGATATGAATGATGGGTTGATGGGTGCAGCAAACCACCGTGGCACCTGTATACCTATGTACAAACCTGCTCGTTCTTCACATGTATCCTAGAACTTAAAGTATAATAAAAACAAAATGCAATTTTGTGTTAAAATCATAAAATAAAAGGCATAAAATAGAAGCTATTAAAAAAATTTTAGTCTTGCTGTTTACATTCCTTATTTCTCCTTGATTTCCTGGTTCATCATTGTTCTTACTTGGGAAGCACTTTCTTTCAGAAAAGGGCAGCACAGTTCATTATGTTTTTCTGAACGTCTCAGTTGTCTCAGCTTTTTCCTTTTCTCAGTGGAAAAAAGGAAAAAGCTGAGACAACTGAGACATTCTAGGATCTCAGTCTTCTCTGCTCTAAGGAATGAGAAGATTTTTAATCTTGTCATGGGCTTGTGTTTACTTGACCTATGTATTGTATTATAGTGGGTTATAGTTATAGCAGTTTAATAATGTGTCATCTTTGTTTTCCCTGTGTAGATGGTTCCCACAGAACTAGTAGAAAAGGAATTTTGGCGGCTGGTAAGCAGCATTGAAGAAGATGTTATTGTGGAATATGGAGCAGATATCTCCTCAAAAGACTTTGGAAGTGGATTTCCAGTGAAGGATGGGCGGAGAAAGATGCTGCCAGAAGAAGAGGTGCAGATTTATCCAAACTTTTGCTTACCCCCAAGCTGATCTAGCTCTTGCATAGAAAGCTACATTTCTTTATCTTAAGGGACCTCATTAACTTAAAATATTAAATATGTAGGATTTGACAGTATAAATCTTCAGTTTTAAAAACAATGAATTCAGAATACTTTTAAAAATTATTTAACTCTGCATTTATTTATTTATTGAGAAGGAATCTCCCCTCCTCTCTCTTCTGTCCTCCCCTCCCTTCTCTCTCTCCTTAGCTCACTGCAGCCCCTCCACCTCCTGTGTTCGAGTGATTCTCCCACCTCAGCCTTGCAAGTATCTGGGATTACAGGCATTTGCCATCATGCGCGGCTAATTTTTGTATTTTTGTAGAAACGAGGTTTCACTATGTTGGCTAGGTTGGTCTTGAACTCCTGACCTCAGGTGATCTGCCTGCCTCAGCCTCCCAAAGTGCTGGGATTACAGGTGTGAGCCACCACAGCTGGCCATTAACTCTACACTTTTTTTTTTTTCTGAGGAGATTTGCTCTTGTTGCCCAGACTGGAGTGCAGTGGCATGATCTTGGCTCACTGCAACCTCCGCCTTCCGGGTTCAAGCGATTCTTCTGCCTCTGCCTCCCGAGTAGCTAGTATTATAGGTACCCACCACCATGCCTAGCGAATTTTTATATTTTTAGTAGAGATAAGGTTTCATCATGTTGGCCAGGCTGGTCTCGAATTTCTGCCCTCAGGTGATCTGCCCATCTTGGCCTCGAAAAGTGCTGGGATTAGAGGCATGAGCCACCACGCCCAGCCTCCATTTCTCTTTTATGGCCACCTTTTGGTGTTAGCTGTTTTTAGTTGTAACAGTCTAATTTCTCTGTTTTGTGTGTGTGTGTGTGTGTGTGTGTGTGTGTGTGTGTGTGTGTGTGTGTGAGAGAGAGAGAGAGGGAGAGAGAGAGAGTTAATTTTTAGTGTTACTTAGTTCTATTCTGTTCTTGCCTTACTGATTTTTTTTTTTCCTGGTGTCACAGTAGACCATAAGTTAGGATAACAAGGTAACAAGGTTAGGATAATATTGATTGGAGAATAAACTTTGGGTTTTACCAAGAGAGAAAGAGAATGATTATAGCAGAATGGAGAACCGAGATTATATAGGGATGATTTTTAGAGCAACAGTTCAATGTTGGAATGTATACATGTTTAATGTTACTGAATTTGAAGTCTGTTTGTATAAGTATCTGTAAAGAAATGCATCAGTCTGAATGTCTTCACACCCTTTCATTGGCAAATGGAAGGTAGTGATCTTATTATTAGAGATTTCATTTTTTAGCTTTTGCCTTTTTCTGATTTTTGTTTCTGTTCTGAATTTTTAAATTGTTCTTGAGCAGATATTTCTATTTTCTAAGCTTTTATAGATAGCAGAATTATTACTATTTTTTGAGATGGAGTCTTACTCTGTCGCCCAGGCTGGAGTGCAGTGGCACGATCTTGGCTCACTGCAACCTCCGCCCCCCAGGTTCAAGTAATTCTCCTGCCTCAGCCTCCCGACTAGCTGGGACTACAGGTACATGCCATCATGCCCAGCTAAGTTTTTGTATTTTTTAGTAGAGACAGGGTTTCACCTTTTTGGCCAGGCTGGTCTTGAACTCCTGACTTCGTGATCTGTCCACCTTGGCCTCCCAAAGTTCTGGGATTACAGGCATGAGCCACTGTCCTCCGCCAGATCATATAATTTTTAAGGATTATTTTATATCAACCCTAAGTAACTAATATAAAGAATGTAAATACTAGTCCTGACCCCATTATTGAGTTTTATATGAATTTTATGAAAACATACTCATTTATGTATTTCTGCTTTTACTCTAACTTCATGTAAGAATGTGGAGATATTCAGGCTTACAGCTGTGTGTTTGTTAGGAGCAGCTTTTGTCCTTGATAGTGATTATTAGATGGTCTGGGAATCCCAACTACTCAGGCTGTTTGATGTTTTCTGTTGTTGAGTAGCATATTACTTTTAACCTTAGTGGCTTAATAACAAATACTCATTATCTCATAGTTTCTGTGGGTCAAGCATTTGTGATAATGATCGTTTTTTAATGATACTTCTAGCTTGGAGTCTTTCATAAGGTTGCCATGGGACTGTAGTCTTTTTAAGGCTTAGCTGGGGCTAGTGGATTTACATTCAAAGTGGCTCACTCACATAGTTGTTGCCAGGAGGCCTCAGGTTCTAGCTATGTAGGCCTCTCCATAGGGCTACTTGAGAACCATGTGGAGTTGCAGTGTCTTATATAACCTAACTTTAGAAGTCACACGTTTTGGCCAGGTGCTGTGGCTCACACCCATAATCCTAGCACTTTGGGAGGCTGAGGCAGGTGGCTCTTTTGAGTCTAGGAGTGTGAGACTATCCTGGACAACATGGCAAAACCCTGTCCCTACAAAAAATGTAAAAATCAGCCGGGTGTGCTGGCACACACTTGTAGTCTCAGCTACTCATGAGGCTGAGGTGGGAGCATCACTTGAGCCTGGGGAGGTTGAAGCTGCAGTGAGCTATGATCCTGCCACTGCACCCAGCCTGGGCAGCAGAGTGAGATCCTGTCTCAAAAAAAGCAAAAACAGACTTGATAATATCTGCAGTATCTTATTGGTTACATGGGTGAGTCCTGTTCAGTGTGGGTGGGGCTTATACAAAGTTCTGAATTTCAGGAGATGAGAATCATGGATGCCGGGGGGTGTATTAGCTGGCCGCTTTTATTATTTTTCATGTAACAGGTGGTTGCACAGCTGGACTAGTGTGACTTATTTGTCTGGCAACTGTCACTCTTTGTGTTAAGTAATTATTTTTGGATTAACTGGTTGGAATTATTTTGCTAAATGTCCTAAGTTTAAAATTTCTCTTTTTAGTTTTAAATAGTTCGAAACATTGATTCCTGGGCATTAAGACATCAACCAAACTGTGAAGAGACAGGCAATAAAGTCTTTTTTCTTGACTGGGTCGCAGATTTGCTATTTATTTTCATTTGTTTTACTCAGGACTCTGTTTTCGTTATAAGATGGTATGAGAGAACCCATTTATGACAAAATGATTTTAGGGACTAACTAGACAATGTGTCTGAAATTTTTAAACTTTTTACACTTTATATAAATTTATTACTCTCTGAAAGTTACTTTGTTAAAATAGCAGATAACTACCAGCTTTCCACTGGGAATTATACATTTGTATTGAACTTCTGTAATATCAGTTATCCTCTTGGTGTCTGATAACACACCTTTCTGGTATGTTTTTTTTTTGAGATGAAGTTTCGCTCTTGTTGCCTAGGCTGCAGTACAATGGCACGATCTCGGCTCACCGCAACCTCCACCTCCCAGGTTCAAGCGATTCTTCTGCCTCAGGCTCCTGAGTAGCTGGGATTACAGGCATGTGCCACCATGCCCGGCTAATTTTGTATTTTTGGTAGAGACAGGGTTTTACCATGTTGGTCAGGCTAGTCTTGAACTCCTGACCTCAGGTGATCCATCCACCTTGGCCTCCCAAAATGCAGGGATTACAGGCATGAGCCACTGTATCTGGCCTCTGGTATCTTAGTTTAGTGGAAAAGTACTTCTAAAGTTGTGTCTTATGAACATAGTGTGCTCTACAAACAGGACTTCTGAGAAATAAAAGTAGGTATAGGACTTGAAATGTTGGGAAGATTTTTTTCTTCTTGTTCTCCTTGCTCCATATTGTCATTGACTAAATTTTGTCAATTAATTTTTAAAGTTTCGTATAGGATAGGAGTCTTTCCATTCTTACTACAACCATTGTTCTTTAGGTCCTTATCACATGTTGAGATGATACTGTGGTTGTACATCACTGTTGTATGACTACAGTATCATCTTGTATTTGCTGTCTCCAAGACCATTCCCAGCTTCAGTAATATTCAAGGAGGACTCATGCCTATGATTTATTACAGTTGAAATAATTCAAAGCCAAATCAGCAAAGGGAAACAATGCATGGGCAAAGTCTGGAGGAAACCAGGCACAGGCTTTCAAGAGTCTTCTCTCAGTGAGATTAGCTAGGATGTGCTTAATCATTCCAGTATCAAATTATGGCAACACATCTGAAGTGTTGCATACCAGGAAAGCTTATAGATACTCAGTGCCCAAGGCTTTTACTGGGGCCTTGTGACATGAGCACCCTTTGTGAAACTCATACCAAAATTCCAAACTCCCAGAAGAAAAGCATGTTTTCATCATAAACCATATTGTCCAAAGAGTCCGGGTCACTGTGAGCCACTCTTAACCATTTAGTGGAAGTTTTATATTAGTGTAGGGCATTGTTACCATTCAAGTTTCTAGATGCCAGCCAAGGGCCAAGACTTTAAGCAGGCTTTTCACAGGACAGCAATCTCAGGCCTGCTGTGTTTATTCCTTTGGGCATACTGCTGCTCTCTGCAGTCTCTCTAATATATTGCTTTCACTTGACATTTAAGTTTGCTGGGTCAGTGGGAATTCATTATGTAATTTTTGTCTACTTTTGTTTACATTTGAAATTTTCCGTAATTAAAAGTTTAGTAATAGGGCAGGCATGGTGGCTCATACCTATAATCTCAGCACTTTGGGAGATTGAGAAGGGGAGATCATTTGAGGTCAGGAGTTTGAGACCAGCCTGGCCGACATGGTGAAACCCTGTCTCTACTGAAAATACAAAAATTGGTTGAGCATGGTGGCAGGTGCCTGTAATCCCAGCTATTCGGGAGGCTGAGGCAGGGGAATCGCTTGAACCCAGGAAGGGGAGGTTTCAGTGAGCCAAGGTGGTACCACTATGTTCCAGCCTTGGCAACAGAGTCAGACTCTGTCTCAAAAAAAAAAAATTTAGAAATATTTGATTCTGTGTCTATCATGTTGTTTCATTTTTCAAAACTTTTATTTCCCTTTTGAATATAGGCTAAATTTAAGCTTTTCAGTCCAAAATTTAAGATTAAAGATCTAATCTTTTTTTCTTGTGTTTTTGAGTATGACTCTGCCTCTTCACTAGCTAGTCTAATATAGTCTCCCTGTAATTTACCTTTTACATTCTTGTGGCTCTTCCTCCTATAATGTTTATTCAAATCTTATCTGTGCTTCAAAGCGCAACACAATTTCTTGCTTTGCTGTGAAGTTTTCCTAATGGTCTTTATTAGTCCATTCTTGTACTGCTGTGAATAAATACTGGAAGCTGGGTAATTTATAAAGAAAAGAGGCTGTACACATTCCACAGGCTGTACAGGTAAGCATGGCTGAGGAGGCTTCAGGAAACTTTCAATTATAGCAGACGGTGGCCAGAGCAGGAGGAAGAGAGAGAAGCCGGAGATGCTACACACTTTTAAACAACCAAATCTCGTCAGGACTCACTATCGTGAGAACAGCAAGGGTGAAATCTGCCCCCATGATCTGGTCACCTTCCACCAGGCCCCTCCTCCAACACTGAGGATTACAATTCAACATGAGTTTTGGGTAGGGACACAAATCCAAACCATACCACAATCCAAACCCATGGTGTTCACTGTTTTATTGTCCTCTGAAGAACTGTTTTTCTTTTATCTATAGTTGGACTTTAATATATGTTACCTTGTGTTGTACCTTTTTTTTTTTTTGATCT